>PVJH01006948.1:0-96940 GCA_004026705.1 Nesogale talazaci
TCTATAAAATTTAGCATTTAAAATACATGCCCCAAAGTAATATTTTTCCATTAGTAGTGGGATTTTAAGGCATTCTAGCTTCTTATTTGTGTATAATATTATTTGATAATAAAATGAATAACTGGTGTATCTTTAAGCCTAATTTTGAGACATCTATGTATTGCATGTACCTTATAGAATGAAGGTATGTGTGTGTTTATAAATGATCAGGGATAAAGAACACCCTGGCTTACTAATGCCTGATAAACTGTATATCACATATTAGAAAAACATCAGGTGCTTTGAAAAAAACCCAAAGATGAGATCAGGATTGCTGAGAAGGAGTTAAAGATCCTTGCATCGTGTCTGGTTATTTTCATCAGGTAGTTTACTCTCTTTGCATTGAACACTGAGATGCCTTATCCAGTCCTAACTGCATTGGTTTGATGATCAAAACAGGCATTTCCTCTTCCAGGGGATGGGAAAAGGTTTTTTAAGGAAATGAATTACAAAAGCCTTTCCTCCTCATTTCCCTATTTTGCAGGAGTGAATAATAACCATCCTTCCATCCTGAACCAGATCTCATTCTAATGGATATTAAAATCCCTTTTGAAAATGTATTAGTTCTCAATTTCTAAGATACCTTTGGGAGCGTGTAATAGTGTAAAGTCTGAAAAAATTTGAAAGCCTGCCTTCTTTTGCATGTGGGAGGCAGTGGAGACAATCACTTATTGCGGAGAAGGAAACAACAACAACCAAAAAGGTATGCTCAATTGGGCCCTTACAAAAGCTGTAATTTTATTTTGAAGTTCTCAAGTTTTGTTCTCCTGGTTTATGTTTTTTATGCTAAAATTATGGCTTTGTAATAGGTTGTGAGGCATACTTTATGCACTCCCATAATTATAAGCTATTACAGTTCATTCTTTGTATCAGGATGGTTTTATGGACATTTAAATGAAGTTTCTGACAATGAAGCTGGGGCTCTAATAGTACTCCATTATGGCTACACCTGGCGGTGTGCAGTCTCCCAGTATTTCTGTTATAAACCATAAGAGAGAGGAGGGCAGGAGCTCAAAGCTCAGCTGCTGGTCTCATACTGTGCTCCCAAGCAGCATGTAGATTTATCAATCCATTTGTATTTAAATAACTTATATGCTCTTTGCCTCACGGAGCCACAGAGCCATCAAAGAGAAAAATTGCCCCGGTGATTTCAGGTTCTTTTGCCAAGGAAGACACCTGAACGTTAGCAAACACAGAGCGCAGTGAGTCATCTGTCCTCTGAGCTGCGGCCCCGCGCTGACAGGCTGTTACTTACCCACCGATGCTGACAAGTCAGAGGTGATCTGTTAGCCTTGAGGCAGGGTCACTGGGCACAGGATGGATGCCCTTTGCTCTGTGTTGTTATTGCTGCTTTTGTTGTCCGCTTTCTTATCTCTTCTTTAAAAGACCGGTGGCGATGCCCGTCTTATTTAAAATCACCAAAAGTTGGGCATTTGTTGAGAACTCATTTTTCCAGTTGCTGAGTGTTGGTGGTGTGCAACTGGTCGTTTTACACATCCCGTGCTTAGTCCGTTATCGGTGACCATGTGGTTAAGGTTTCCACAGCTTTGTCAGATCATTTCTTTGAAATCCGTAGGAAATCATGTAACTACATGAAAATGAAATCAAATATGAAGCTCTAAATTAAACTGTAGGTGACTTTCAAGAAAGTCTAAGTGAAAGGCATTCGTAAATTGCACAAAGAAGACATCGTGGGCTCCCACTAGGTAAACAGATGAGAAAAAGCAGGTCTGCTCCGGTGAAGATCTGCGAACATGGAAAGGGGTGTGATGGAAGGCAAGTGACTCAATCGATGGCAATGAGTTTGCTCGTATTCCTTTTAGGTGTCCCCATGTTGGTGTCCCAATATTGGGCTACGAATGGAAAAGTAAAGCAAACCCACCAGCTGCTCAGAAGCTTCCACTTTTGTAACAATTCACAGCCTGAGACACCTTATGGAGAATCTCTACCCAATGGGGTTTCCAGGAGCGGAATCCACCCCATGGCTATAACACAGTGGGATCAGGTTGGTCAGCTCTTAGAAGCATTACCAAGAGAAGGTTCTGAAAATCAAGTTACTCCACAACTCAGTTCTTGTTCTGCTGACAAAGATTTCAGGTGAGATGGAAAATGCAGATAAGTTCAGAGAAACTGTTTGAACAGCATGAGTTTATTGAAAGGACAACTCTGGAAAGTAAGTCCAAAGGACCCTTCGCTAGTCTAAAAGACCTGGAAGAACAAAACCGCTGGTATAGTGATTATGAAGTCCACAGGTGGAAACTACCACATCCTGAGAGAGGGAGAGAGAGGGAGAGAGAGGAGAGAGAGAGAGAGAGAGAGAGAGAGAGAGAGAGAGAGCTTTCTAATTCCATAAAGAGCTACAATGTTGGAAACCCACAGGGGCAGTTCTCCCAGTTCAATAGGGTCACCATGAGTCAGAACTGACCACATGGCAGTGAGTTATATTCAGCTAATAACACGTCCTGCCATACACTTTTTCTGACGGGTCTTCTGCTCCTGGGTGGTCTGCAGTAGTATGCCTTCTCTTTTCAGGTATGTGCACCTCAGTATCCCATCACCCCAACACCTCAAGCTTCACGCGCTGTCCTTGAGGAAGGCCCCAAATTCAAGTCAATTCAGGCATTGTGAGGGATGGTGTGAACATCCTGTCTTTCTTTCCCCCCAGCCCTTTCATTATCTCCAGTATCTCTGGTGAATTGCGTTTATAAGGAAATATGTCTTTCTTATTCTGCCCTTCACCTTCTTTTGACCTACAGAGGGATGGGAGGATACATGTCTTCCTCTCTCTTTTGTCTTACAATTTCTGCCAGATCCCTTTCTTCACCACCTCTTCCCCCTTTCCAGCCTACGACTAGCTAACAGAAGAATGCCTGTTGGTTTGATGATGAAGGTGCTTGACTGGGAACCAAAAGGTGAGCAGTTGGAACTCACCCGCCTATTGATGGAAGCACAGTGTGGCAGTCTGTTGCTCTGAAGATAACAACCTTGACAACCCTGAGAAGCCAGTCCACTCTGTCTGACAGTGTCACTCTAAGTCAGAAGTCCATCAATGACAATGGGTTTGGTTTGTGCTCAATAGAACGTTAATCCTGGTCTCATTGTGAGTTGGAATTAAGACTCATATGATTTCCTGTCAAACACTGGAAGCATATTTATTTCACCAATATAAGCTAGGTATTTTTAAATCATCACTGTGAAAACACAACCTTTAAAAATATATGATGTATTCTTTTGAAAGACTTCAACAGTGTCATAAAACACCCCTTCCATATTTGCCTGTAGAACCCATTTGACTTCCCTCTAAAAAGCTCCCAAATTCTGGCATATTTTACCACTTTCATAAAGGTGTAAGTAAGTGGGTGGGGTTCCTCTGTTTTTACACAATGCTTTAGAATTTATTTAATGAAGATGAGAAGGAAGAATTCCAAATATGGAAACAGCCCTCAATGGAGGAAAAAATGAATCCTGCCAGACTGAAATGGCTCAGCAAGAAGCAAATCTCAGGCAGCTCACCTCGCTCACCCCTGCAACAGAGAAAGCACCAGTGATGAAGGCTTTTTCTCACAAGGAGCTCCTGCATTGTAATCATCCAGACCATAAAATGGAATCAGTTGCAAAAATTTGACTGAATTTGTTCTAGATGAATTATCTTGCTAATTGCTTGGGCATAAGCATTGATTTTGTGGTTCAGGTTATAGTCATATTAAAACTATCTTGTGCCATAATCATAGCCCAAGTGAATCTTAAGAAATTGCTTATGTACATCTCTAAAAAAGGACACAGCACTTCAAACCTACTAGGCAAAATAATTCTGGAGAGTTTTTCTTGTTGATTAGGTTGGCTCTTGTGTGGAACATGATGGGATAAGATCTACGAATCAGACTGTACTATCCTAGTGAGAACTTGACTGCATATAACAGTAAAATTATGAAACTAATGCTAAGAAAAAATCGTTTTTGTGTGTGTGTATAGCTGCTCATGTTAGCTTTATTTGCCATCAAGTTAATTTCTAACTGGCAAACCCAGGGGCTACAAAGAATTGTGCTCCATTGGGCTTTTAATGGCTGTGGTCTTTTGGAGTGAGAACAATCACCAAGATGTTCTTCTTAGTTACAAAACCCACTGTCATTTAGTTGATTTTGACTTATAGTAACCCCACAGGGCAGCGTAGAGCTGTCCTGTAAGACAGTTTCCAAGAGTGCCCTGGTTCTGAGACTGTAACTCTTTATGGGAGTAGAAGCCCCATCTTTCTCCCATGGATCACCTGGTGGTTTCAAACTGCTGACCTTGTGATTAATGTAACTACCACAATAGTGGGGCTTTGCCTGCTATTAACCAAAATACTAGTTATAAAATAAAATTGAAGATTTAGCTTGTTAAATTTTCAAAATGTAACAGCTTCCTCCCTCACAGAAAAGATTCATTTTTAATTTTATCAGTAAGGCTATTCTATCTCATTCGACAAGCATTTATCCATTTAGATAAGTAATAAAGCCTGAAACCTCAGGGTGGCTGCCTGACAACCCCTGGAGAAATGAAGATATCAGATGAGGGTCTGATAATCCCCTGGGAGAATGCAGACTGGATTTCCTATAGATGTGGGTTTTATTGTTTGTTTTCCTATCCCCCTCCCCAGCAACCTGCCACCTAAAGTATATAACTTGTTTGAATTTCTCTGAATCTGTAAAGAAATTTAGACGTAGCAACCTTTCTTTACAGTACCTAAAGGGTTACACTTAGAGTTTCTGGAATCAACCTTGTCTCCATCTTTGGCTGAAACAGTAACAGACAATCCGGACCTTTATTTCCTGGCAGCAATAGGATCTCCCGGGTGAATTTGAACCACCAAATAAGGATTAGTAGTTGAATGCTTAGTCCTTTATGCTATCCTGGAACTCCATAAGATGTACAGACAAAATGAAAACCAATATTGGAGAAAAAGCCAAATTTTAAAAAGAAAAATATCAGGAGTAAAAGCATTTCCCTCTTCATCACTAGAGCTCTGATGGTATTGTAGGTGACGGGTTGCAAAGTCCACGACTGAAGATGCCTGACAACCCCATGGGAGAGTGAGGCTTTCTGGCCGTGGAAAGATCTCGTCTGAAAAGCCCACAGGAACAGTTTTACTCTATCCTCTAAGGTCACTATGCATTGGAGTTACCTCCAAGGTAGTGAATGTGCTGCCATTCATCCCCAGGAATTTTTGCCGTTGCTAACTGTAGGTGCTATTTATTCAGAGCCCTGGTGGTGCTGTGAGTAAAGCATTGAGCTGGCGCTACGAGGTCAGTGATTTAAGCTTGTCAGTCACTCCACGGCAGAGTCAGAATCAACTTGAAGTCAGTGGATTTGTTTTTAGTAAAGTCAGTACTTACAAGGATGATATGTACAACAAAACAAAATGTTACCTTATCCTGAGCTAGTCTCAAAATCATTGCTATACTTGACTGATGCCAATGTGGGATAGGAAAACAAACAATGAAACCCACATTGCTGATGCCAGTTTGTCAAACTCTCTTGTTGAGGGTCTTCTTCTTTTTGGCTGTCCCTCTACTTACCAAGCACTATGTCTTTCCCCAAGGATTAGTCCTTCCTAATGCATGTCCAAAGTACATGAGAAAAAATTTTCCCTTCTTTTTTTTTAAAGAGGTTCCTGGCTGCACTTCTTCCAAGATGAATTTATTTCTTTAGGCAGTACATGGTATATCCAATATTCTTCACCAACACCATAATACAAAGGAATCATTCTTCTTTGACTTTATTTTTCATTTTCCAGCTTTTGAAAAAAAAAGAAAATATCACGGCTTGAGTCTGGCATGTTAGTCTTCAATGTGTCATCTTTGCTTCCTAGTAATTTCAAGACAGCTTTTGGAGTAGATTTACCCGATGTAGTATGTCATTTGATTCCTTTCTTGCTGCTTTCATGGGTATTGATTATGAGTTCAAGTAAAATGAAATTCTTGACAACTTTAATCGTTTACACATTTATCATGATATTGCTCATTGGTTCAGTTGTGAAGATTTCTCTCTTTTTTGTTAAACTGTAACCCAGACTGAATCATATGACATTAATCTTTATCAGTGAATGATTTAAGACCTCCAATTTCAGCAAACAAGTTTATTTCAAGTGTATGTCACAGGTTAAAAATCGTCCTCTAAACCTGATGAGGTGTTTGTTCTTTAAAAAGCTCAGCTCTCTGATTATTTCCTCAACATCCTGACTGACTAAGGATGGTGAAAGTCTGTGGTCATGAAACATACCATACCTGATTTTAGAAAGTGTAACTCAGTGCCGTCAAGACGAAGTTGATCTCAACTCATAGCTACCCGATAGGACAGGGCAGCGCTGTCACTGAGTTTCCAAGACTGTGACACTTGATGCAAGAAAGCCTCATCTTCATCACAAGGAAGATGGCTGGTGGTTTTCAATCGTTGACCTTTGGGATAGCAGCCCAATGTGCAAACACCACACCAGCAGGGTTCCTTGAGCATGTAGCATCTCTTTATTCTGCTCAAGCAACTATCTCTTGGTTTGTTTATAGTTTCTGGATGAGCACAATGAAGTGTTCCTCCAATCTCACCCTCCTTTGTTAGGAACCACACCGCTGAACACCTTTGCATAGTTCACAACATGCAGGTCAACGTCTTTCTAATATGTTCTGCTTTCATCTAAGATCCACCTGATTTCTGCTGGGATTTCTCTCACTCCATATCTTCTTCTGAATCCAACTTGGATGGTCTGTTTAAAGGAGTCCTGGTGGTGAAGTGGTTTATGCATTCTGCTGCTGACAATCGGGTGAGCTGTTTAAAAGCACTAGTCACTGCAGGAGAAAGGGAAGTGTTCCTATTCCTATAAAGAGTTATAGTCTTAGAAACCCACAGAGGCAGTTCTACCTGTCTTACTGGTTCATTATGAATCAAGATAGACTCAATGGCAAGAAATTAGCTTGAGATTGGTAACCAAACCCAAAGATTTCTTTTTTTCCTCTATACCAAGGATAAAATTCCATTCGACTAGTTTCTAGAAAGTATCTGTGCTCTCAAATATAAATTCTAAACCAATGAACGTAATTTTTCATTTAGAAACTATAACCACTAAATGATGCATTTAGGAAGTAAGTATTAAAAAAAAACATCTCCCCAAGTATTTGGTGTTGCTTCAAAAAATTACCATATTATTGGGCACTCATACATCGCTTTCCACCATACATAGTTCAATACATAGTTACACACACTGTGCCAAGCACCTCCACCTGCCTGTCCTCATCTACATTCTCCCAACATCTGCCCCTCCACTGGATATGAGCCCCACCTCCTCTCCCCTCCAACCTTTTCCCCCTCCTCCCAATCCTCACCACTCTGCATCATTACTGTTTTGTCCTATCTTACACTGCCCGACATCTCCCCTCACCCACTCCTCCCTATGTCTCTTCTCCAGATAAAAGAGTCTGCAGATCCCCACAGCTGGCTTCCTCTCTCCACCCCACCTTCCCTCCACCCATCTGGCAACTTCACTCCCACCACTGGCCCCGACGGGTCCATCCACCCCGAGTTCCCTTGTTTACAGCTCCCACCTCTACCAGTGCACCTCCTCCATCCAGATGGAACTGCAGGGCAGAGTTGGGGCTGTGATGGTTGGAGGGAGGAAACCTTCAGGAAATAGAGGAAGGTTTTATGCTTCATTGCTACCTCACTGGCCCATCTCTCCCCGATGACTCCCCTGCAAGAGGGTGTCCAAATGCCCAGCTTGAAGCAATCATGACTTGCTGTTCATCATATCTATCTTGCTCTGTACCTTTCTCTAATTAGATATTCATTATTAATAGCAGGTATAGGAAATGGAATACTTCCTAGAGTCTGTTATTATGTAAAGGGTAAGCTATTGTGAGGTCAGAGATTTTGTCAATTGGGCGATGGTGGTTCAGTGACAGAATTCTCACCTTCCAAGCAAGAGACCCAGTTTCTAGTCCAGACCAAGGCCCCTCATGCCCAGCTATTACCTGGCTACCAGTGGAGATGTGTGTCGCTTTGACTGACACTGAGCAAGCTTCAGCAGAATCTCCAGGAGATGGCTATCCAGAAAGGCCTAAGTATCTGTTTCTAAAAATCAGCCCTTATAAACCAGATTGATCACCACAGTCTGATTACCAATCAATTGTGAGGATGACACAGGACTGGATGAAAGTTTGTTCACTGTACCTTAGACTTTTATGAGTTAAAGGCCAACTTGATGCTGGCTAACAGCAATCATAGATGAGCTCCATCAAAATCCAGATTTCTTAAGTAAAAAGAATTCTCTACATCACTTGTCAGGGAAAACACTTATCTTATGGTTTTTACTCGAAAAAGCTATCCAAATGTGTTATACCATGAATGCTATATAGTCCTGAATTGTTGCAATTCCTGGAATGGAGCAAAGATCACAAGAAAAAACATATTAGTTTATTGAGGGGTCTGAATGGAAGGAAGGACGAGTCATGGGTGGATGGAGATTCACCAAAGTTCAATCTAAATCTTTCCAAGTATTGCTGCTGAGAAAATACTCATTTCCTTTTCTTTTACTAAATACTTTTATTGGGGACTCTTATCTTATTACAAGCCATACATTCATCTATCCTGGATTTCTTGTGTTGCAGGCTCTTATTTTTAGCTGTGTTAGTCCAGGTACACCAGAGAAACAAATTCACAGACACACATATGGATATAAGGGGAAGGTTTATATATATAAGAAATGGAACATTGAGGAAGCATCCCAACCCAGTCCAGTCCAAAGTCATAATTCTGATATTAGCCCATATGTCTGATAACAGTCTATAAAGTCTGTTTACAAGCACATGTGATGACACTAGGACAATCACAGATCAGTGGGTGCAGAGTCTTTTATGTCTGGTTGCAGTAAAAGCAGTAAAGGCATCTTAGTATTTGCAGGAGTCTCCCTGTGGCCATACAAGCATCTCAGCGCTGGCAGGAGTATCAACGTGGCTTCTCCCAGTCTCAGAGATTTGGCTCCATCAGAGCAAACCCACGTAGCTTCTCCTCCAGCTCCTTCAGTCGTCAGGATCGATCAGCATGCTGTCATTTCATCTTGTCAGTATTTCTTCATCTCAGAGATTCAATCCAGTCTCTCTTCTCCAATTGGGAAACACTGCGAGACTTCCCAGAATTCTCAGGAGAAAGCCATACCCATACAGAGGCCTCATTGGCTACTCATTGGCTATCTCTAGATTGACAGGCTAGACTCCACCCCTAGACTCTCAATCATGAAATTGACACACGAGTACATACATGACTGCCACAGTAGCAGTGTACACGTTCTGATCTAGTGTAATTTGTAAAGTAGAAACAATGTCAGGATATTTGGGGGTGGAGAGAAAGAATTTAAAAATTGGAGAAACGTTGTATGTTGCATGTTGCATCGGTGCTATTCTGCACCCTGACTGGCTCATTTTTTTCTTGTGACCCTTCTGTAAGGAGATGTCCAATTATCTACAGATGATTTTTGAGTCTTCACTCTGCACTCTACCCCTCCTTCACATTGGTATGATTTTATTCTGTATCTTGAATGCCTGATACCTGATCCCATTGACACTTCATGATCATGCAGGCTGGTATGCTTCTTCCATGTGACCTTTCTTAGTTCTCAGCTATATAGCAGCTTGTTTATCTTCAGGACTTTAAGACCCCAGGAACTACATCTTTTGAAAGCTGAGCACCAAAAAAAAAAAAAAAAAGAAAGAAAGAAAGCTGAGCACCATAAGCTTTCTTCACCACGTTGGCTTATGCATCCATTTTGTCTTCTGTAATCTTGTCGGGAAGATGAGCATCATAGAATGCTGAATTGTTAAAACAAAGTGTTCTTATGTTGAGGGAGTACTTGCATCGAGACTCTGTATTTACCTGCTACCATAATTCTTAACATATGCATGTAAGTACATAGATTTATTTCCCTGTATATATATATATATATATATATATATATATAGGCAATGCCTACATTTAGAACTCTCTATGTATTATTTTCTAAATTACTGTAGTCAGATATTTTGGCCTCTATTTTTCAGGCCACCTTTAAGCCAGTCTTATTTGTGTATTTGCTTGCTTGAATATTTTTCTTTTTCTTTTTGCTTTTTTTTGGAGGGGGGGGCATCACTGCCCTCTGGTGGTCATGGGAGTACCCAGCCTTGCTGCTGCTGGATTTGAACTGCCAAGCCAGTGGGCCGCAGTCCCGCACTCAACCACTATGCTACCGGGGCTCAGGCCTGCTTGAATATTTTTCACTGGGGAAATATAATCTTTCACTCTTTTCTAGCTTTCTAAACATATTATTTTCTTCCACTATTAATGCTGATTGCCATAAGTCAGCTCAGACCCATGGTGACCACCATGTATAACAGATCAAAATTCGGTCTGAACCTGCACCATCTTTATGGTCGCTAGTATGTTTGAATCCATTGCTGTAGCAAAAGGCAAGAAAGGTTCTCACTGTTTCCCTCAAATGGCCAAATCTTCAAGGAAAGGTACCAGGCTGAGGTCTGACTGATAGGTTAGACTTTACCTGTCGTCTTCCATGTGGACACACAAAATCATAATCATCACAAAACACATTGGAAAACGATCTCCAGTTGTTTGTTTGTTTGTTTCTCCCTAGTGTGGTGTAGTCTAGATGCTCCACTGACAACTTGTCTGCACAGCAGAACATACGAGAGTTTGGCCACCAATCGCCTATCTCCCAGCATCACACTGGAATACAAGATACCACATTAAAATGATGGGGAGATGAGGGGAAGATTTTCCTGTTCACATTCTATAAGGAGTGGCCTTTTTTTTAATTGCCCCATCCTTTTCTCTTGATGTTTGTCAGCTCAACTTTAAAAGGATCTTCTGATAGTAAAAAGACTTAGGGGTGTTAGGGTTAGGGTTATGGTTAGGTTCAGGGACAGGGTCAGGGTTAGGGAAAAAAAGACTTAGGGCCCCCCCTAAAATCTTCTACCAATGTAGTAGCAACCTGCTATGAGCTTTCTAAGAGATAACTCCAGGTTTCTCCTTATAATTCTTGACTGCATCAACAAGGTTCCTAAGGTTATCATTTTTATCAATTTTCTTTTCTGGTAAATCTCTGTAAATTAACATAACATCTATAAAAGCTATGTGGCTTAATTATTAATTATGAATGCCTTAAAATATCATTTAGATGTGAATTCTCACTAAGGTTGAGGGAAATGTATGTGTACATTTAAGAAGCATAGGGAACTCTGGGGGCACTGTGGTTATTTACTTGGCAATGAACCAGAGGGCTCTAGTTCAAACCCACAAACAGCTCTGTGGAAAGAAGGTGAGGCCATCTTCCTCTGTAAAGACCACAGCATTGGCAACCTTAGTGGTGACTCCATTCCATCCGAGTGCGTTGCTATGAGTCGGAATGGTCTTGCTGGCGATGGGCTTGGTTCATTGTTCTTTCAGGAGGGGCACGTGAGTCAGGACTCCTCCTTTGGAGGCAATAGATAGCTCCATTATCTAAATGGCTACTAGACTCTTGCTGCCTGATGATTTATGAGTCACCCAGCTGTCCCAGAAACTGCTTCAAAAGGACAGTCCATTCTGAGTAGGATGAGTTCCATACACCAGTACTGCTGCTTATACAGCCCCAGTTTCTCTACCAAATTTGCATGAACAGCTTCGGGGTATGGTGTACACCAGAGACTATACACCAGAGACCTATAAACTACCACAGACTGACTTTAAGGGGTGTGAAAGGAAAAGATGAAGCAGGGGAGGTTAAAACATGACAAAGGTGTTTTTTATTCAAAAGGAAATTTCAATGGGGAGACAAAAGACCAAAGGAGGAAGGGAGAAACAACATAAGGTGGGGTGGAGAAGAATCACAGTGGGGAGATTGAGACAACACACTCTGCCTGAACTATGCTCCACAGAGACTCAGGACTGGGGGCTTTTAAAAGGAATGTTAAGTGGGCATTGTCTCAATGAACAGTGTATTAAGATTCAACTTAAGACATTTGCTAAAAAGGCTTCCTACTTCTATGATAAGATCACCTGAAGGAGAAACCAAAGTTTCTCATGCAGTCGTGCTCAGTTAGTTCCTTGCAATGAACCCTGTCATATTCTAAAACATAAAAGGGTGGGGGTCTCTGTATGTTATAAACCTGGACAAACAGGGCTTGAATTTCAAGTTCATCTTTAGACTTCTCTAAATAAACAGCTACTGAAAGCTCTGTGTAGATCATGTCTACTCTGACATACGTGGTCAGCCACTGCAAAGGTCAGTATGATGGCAACTGGGTTTGGATGGAAATGGGCCCAGAGGTTTCTTAAACAATATGCTCCAGTAAAATTTGACTTCCTTCAAGTTTATCAGGAATCCGTTCCTCCATCAGAGATAGTTATAATGGACACCGGTTTGTAACTGAGGAAATCAATGCATATCGCCCCAGCATACCATAATAGATAAACTGTATTTTATACACAAAGTAAAATATCATAAAACAATCATTTGGAGCACATCTATACCTCATTTCATAAAGCCAACAATCATCTTTACCCTTACTCACCTAATAATAGTGACTAATACAGATGACAAATTGTGGACTTGCCACAGCAGAGGCTCTATTTATTGTCTGTATAAATAATCATTATAGTTGGCACTCTCTTTAAAGTGCAGGCTTATTATCAAAAAATCTAATTAGAAATCTAAATGTACAAATCTTAATGAAGCCTGGGCCAACTTGGATCATTTTTCCAACGTAAAATTACATTCAAAATGAAAGAAAAGAAAATTCAGAGACAGCTTTTTGATATGATTAGCTTTTAACCTGCATTTCTGGATGTGTAATGCCTTAAGGGAATGAATTAAGATTTATCTTTTCTTTTTGGTTTAAAAAAATAAGAGCAGGGTAAATTGCTTAGAAATCTTGAAACATGAATTTTGCCAAACAGTCCTTTGGGAAATATCTCTCCATCGGGAAAGCTTAATTCAAACTGATCCCTTGGTGAACTGTGAGTCTAATTGCTTAGCAAGTATAATAGAATCTACTTTTTTGTACAGAAGTTGTTGTCAAAAGCACAGTGGACACACTGCAGCTTTTCAAAGCTGAGATTTCTAACAGAGAATGAAGACTGTGCTGACTGGAGAGAGAAAAAAACTCCAGTGAACTTAGGTTCCTGTCTTTCTTCTTTGATGTTCAGTTGAATATTTGAAACCTATATGTTTTAAGTTCTTCTGAAGAAATGCAATCCCAATTTTACAAGAGTTGTATGCTGACAAAGAAGTTTGAGAAGCCACAGAGTTAGAGGCTTCCACAACTGGAAACAGTTACTTTATTGATGGAAAATCCCAAAAGTTTCAAAACCTGACCTCATCAGTCCATTTTTACTATAGGCCCAGTGAACTATTCCTCAGGTCTCAGGTGAATAAAATACGAAGCTGAAAGACTTTGTAAAACAGACTAGATTTAGAAAAAAGCTTTCTATCTCAACGTGGAACTTTTATATAACTCCTACTGTATATACTGGTCAAAGGCATGACTTCTCCATTTATTACCATTGCTCCATAGTACACTCTATTTTAACTTGAACAGAAGTCAAAAACACAGATGCAATCAGACCATGGCTGTGGTTTTTTTTACCTTGTAATTTTTAGAGAAATAGGCTTCATAATTTATTGTTCCCAACTCACTCCTTGGAGAACTCTAAAAGGTGTCTTTGAGTGACACAAGTGGTGTTAATTGGGTCGATGGGCCCCCTCTGAGCACTAGAAACTGGTGAACCAAGATATTTTCAATCATTCCCGCTGTTTATTTTCAGAAAATATTCTGATGCCTTCCTGCTTTGGGTCTATGTGGCTGTGTTAGTCTGAGTAGACTAGAGAACAAATTATAGACATGCAAATGGATAAAAGGGTAAGGTTTATATACAAGAGGAATAGAACATTGAGAAAGCATCCCAACCCAATCCAGTTCAGATTCATAAGTCTAATATTAGCCCATATGCCCGATACCAGTCTATAATGTCTCCTTCCCACTCACGAAGTCACAGGCCAGTGGGTGCAGAATTCCGGCAATGGCAGAGGTCTCCCCATAGCTCAGGGTCCATCAATAGCATCCAGTGGTGATAGAAGCAACTCAGCCCTGGCAGGGGTCTCCGCATGGCTTCTCCAGCTTCAGAGGCCTGGTTCCATAAGGGTCAGGCCATGTGACTTCTCCTCTACCTCCTTCAGCTCCTCAGATCCTGCCATCTTGTCCATAATTCATCTCAGAGACTGATTCCCAACAACTGGTGGTGGGGGATGGCCTCTCATCTCCACCAGGGAAATACTGTGAGATTTCCCAGAAGTCTCAGGAGAACGCCATGCCCAGACAGAGACCTCATTGGCTATTCAATGGCTTATCTCCAGATTAACACCCCTAACATCTCAATCATGAAATTGATATAAGCACATGACCTCCACAGTGGTCAATAATAAACATGTGATTGTCAAATGCTATTGAGCACCTGCTACAGAGCACCTTTGTTCTGTGCATTATCACTAAGAATAATAGATAGGCCACTGGGTTTCCATACGTCAACAGGGCAACCAATACCAGACTAAGACAGGCTAGAAGAAAGCCCTGGTAATCATCAATTTCTGGTGGCTTGGGGGGGGGGGTCTGTCAATGACAACCGTATAGATCACAGAACCTTGTGGATGAGGGACAGAGCACAGGGCAAAGATTGCAAACTTGATAAGATGGAGAGGCAGCAGAGGTGAGGAGCAACCCTCAGCAATAGGGATTGCCACAGTGTGCAACAAGTGTCATACCGATGATCACGAAACCCATGCAGTGCCAGAAAGCACACTATTCTGTTATAAATAGTCTCCTCAAGTTAGGGACAATTTGACAGCAGCTAACAGCATCAGCAGACACCACAAAGATATCAAGGCATCGTTTTAAGTATGTTGGCTTTTTGTTTTTGTTTTTGCAAGAGCTATTCATGGCATCTTTAAGTACTGCAAAAGTGAATGAAGCAAAGTGAGAGAATCCTAGTGATAATATGAAGATTTCAAGTGCTCTCTCTTTTCATGAGTTCATTAAAAATTCTGTCTTTTGACATCACTTGGTTAATAATGACATAAACAACATTCTCATGACTTCTTGCTATTATTTAAGTTTGCTGAATACATCATCAGTGTGTGATAATGTTTCATTTTCCTATTCAGTCCATCTGTGTTTTACATAGAATTTGGCTTGTGCTTTTAGTTACTTCATATAATATTGTGCTTTTCTTTGTTTTGGACACAGAAGATAAATTAAAACATCATTTTTTGTAACTATTCTAATCTGGATTCCATCCCCGGCTCTAATATTTCCTAGAAATTTGCCATCTCTAAACTTCAAAGTCCACATCTGAAAGATGGGAGTGGTTGCATCTATAGAATCAAATATGAGTTAAAATGGATATAAAGTAAGAAAACATACCTGACACTGAGAGGAAGGCATAACAAATGTGCTATATTATCTTTGTGTGTGTGTGTGTGCCTAAAATAGTTTTTAGTAGGAAGTTGTATATAGGAGGCTAAATTTTCTACACAACCACCAAAACACTTCAATCCAGATGGTCAGTTCTCCAATACAACTAGATGGGAAAGCTAACTTACCCGGTGAAGTAATAATGATTCCTTATTTTTAGTAGAGTTCTAAGCAAGGCTAGGACTAGGACTGGATTGTCTTTATTAACAATTCAGATACTTCATTCCTTATAAATGCTTGTATTTGTCTGATCTGTAAATCTCCTTAAATATGTATGTTGCTGGTTGAATTTGTTGGTAGCGCTTAGATTGCACACATCAACTGAATGCCTCAATCTCCTTACCCTGATCCCTCCCCTGGATCCTGAGTCTGAGAATACACTTTCTGCTCATGTAGCATCTTTTTTGTTTTTGTTTTTTGGTCATCACTGTCCTCTGGTGGTGGGAGTAGGAGGCCCAGCCATTGCTCCTGTGGAGCCGCTGCTGGAACTGAACCTCCATCCCGGTGGGCCGCAGTCCCACAACCACTACGCCCAATCCGTGCAGGGCTCAATCCATGCATCATCTTTGTAATGGTGTAAGGCCCCCTTTCTCAGTAAACTGATTTTCGTCAGTTGATGATGCTTATTCTAGGGACCACTGCAGACCCACCACGCCCATTGTCATCTCAGCTTTCACCATCATCATCATCTCCTCCTGTGCTAAAAAAAAGAGAGCACTATTTCAGTTCAAATCATAATTCTTAGTATGGAGCCTTGGCGGCACAATGTCTGAGCTCTTGGTTGACAACCTAGAGAACACACCCAGTATCTCAGTGGGAGAAAGACCTTGCTATCTACCCCCTCAGAGATTACAGTGTGAGACAGCTCTACTTTGTCACATGGGATACTTATGACGTAGAATTGATTGAGCAATGAAAACAATAGTATGACCCAGTGACACCACATACATACAGATATTTCTGAATTCTCTCGAATTGTATAGCAATGGAGAGAAAAATGCCCAGGGTATTATGAGAAATAATTAGTTAATAATTGTCCATATTCCTGTACACTTAACAATTTCTTCAAAGAAACAATTCACTGTCCCTTGTCCTGTGGGGAGCTGGCACTCTGAAGAAAATAATGAAATATTTAACTAGATCTCATCCTCAAAGAGTAGGTAGCTTGGAAGAAAACTAATATAATGCTCATAAAAATGTTTCTATCACTGATTTTTTTCATAATTCCTAGTTTGCCATTTACAGTTCTCATTCTCATTTATAAGTTAAAGAATTGAGGAGCAGAAGGATTGGTTTACTTATAAAGAATCACAGGGGAAATTAGAACCAAAGCTATAAAAAGTATCTACAGGTAAAAGTAATTTTTACAGATGAATTCTTTAGTTCTTTTTACAGCCCTGGCAGTTACATAAAGTACTCGCAGTTTGCATTTTGTGGTGGTCCTTGTGTACATTCTAGACTATGGAGAACTTATATCATGATGTTCACAAGTTGCAACTATTCAATGGGTCTGCAGATAATCATTGACTAAGACACTAAGACACTCTCACTGGGAAGGCATGGGGTGACCAGCTAACCTGGTTTTTCCACTTAAACATAAAAATTTCAGGAAATTCTTTAATTCAAGAAGTAGGTGGTCACTGTGGTTGCTAAACAGAGATGTCTTCAACTGTGTGAAAGTGTTATAATTCTTTATGACTACACTTCATAGTTTGTTTACTGTTTGAGTGACTTAAACTAGAATACATATTTTAATTCAGCACATGATATTACAATCCATCATTACTCTTAGTTAGTACTTGAGTTTTGTGATAAGATATGAGTCTTCAGAATATCAAAAGCAGCTCTAGGAAAAAGTGCTTAAAATGAAACTATACATCATTTTTCTCAAAAGTAGCACAAATAAGAAAAAAAAGTTAAAGGTTATTAAAGTTAAAGGTTTATAAATATTCAATATTTCAACCATAGAATCCCTCAATATTCTAATGTGAGATTTCAATTTTAAAACATGGATTAGATTATGTCAATCTCTGGCTTACTTCTGACTAGTTCCACCATTTGTTATAACTTTGTTATAATATGATGACTTCCACTTAGTTATGATAGCAGAATCTTTAAAGTATTAAAAAGTAAAGATGTCACTTTTGGAACTAAGGTGCTTTGGGCCTAAGCCATGGATATTTCATTCACCTTACATAAATATCAAAACTGGACAATGAATAAGGAAGAAGAAGAACTGATGCATACGTACCATGGTATTGGTGAAAAATATTGACTATAACCTTGATTTCTAGAAAAATGAAGAAATCTACCCTAGAAGTATAATTATAATGCTCCTTGAGAGGGAATTGGACTTAACGCTTATCTCACATAACTTGGAAATATTATCAGTAGGAATTTTAGTTAGTAGAGAATAGTTGGACAGGTTATCAGAAGGAACCAGTTGGTAGAGGGTCATCAAAAGAGAGAAAGACCTTCAGTGAGACAGATTATCAATGGGTTCAAATATACAAATGATTGTGAGGATCATGCAGGATCAAGAAATGTTTCATTATATTATACACGAGGTCACTATCAGTGTGTACCACATAGGTGGCACCTAAAAGTTGAAACTTAAACTCATTTGATACAACCATTTCTTAAACATTGACAACTTCCCATGCAACTTGCTCTGTGACCATTTCAGACACAGGAAGGGGGGATGGCAGGACTGCCTTCAGGAAAATATAGTCAACAATAGAATGTGTCCCTTGATGCAAGGTTCCAATGCACTGAACACTCCCCAGGAGTGTTCTTTCCAGAAGTGATCACTCCAAGAGTGGGAGCATGACACCAGATATACAGCAGTAACTGGGGCAGCAGAACCCAGCACAAGCAGAGAAAACCGTCCCAAGTTTCCTGGCACATGAAGAAAGTAGAGATGAATGCCTTCAGGTAGGACAATTCCTTGAGGAGTGGAGTGCCTCCAGGCAGTGGGTGTCTTTGGAGCTCTTATCAGTAGCACTAAAGGAGCTTTGTAACTGGCCAAGCAGAGCAACCAAGGATCTATATGGCTAGACTAAAAAGAAGTATGCTTGTAGTTGAGAATAGGCTGTCAAGGCCAAAGAACTGTATCCTGAGTATTTCTAATCTAAACAATTAATCAAATCCTTTAACTAACCCCATAATCATGAGGATTGTCTGTGGTCATTGCAATGTGATATTGAATAGTGAATTCAATATTGAAATAGCAGAAATAGAGAGAGCACCTTACGAGGGACTTCTAGTGGCAAAATTGGCCTCTGATTGGTGTTAAATTTGATTTTCTTTCTCTATGTGAAGGTAGAGGAAGTTAGACATTCCCTTCATATCCTTCTTACAGCTTCCTTTAGTCTCACCATTGGATGTGGCTCCCTTAGTTTCTTTACTGCTTAAGGTTAAAGATAATCTGCCCACATCTGATGAGTTTTCACTTTTACAGATTTGATACCCAAGATAAATAGGTATCTGCTAGACGAAAGTCTAGCAAGAGAGCCATGTTGCAATAGTACATAATGGAAGATGGCTACCTCTAACTCAACTGTAATACTGTAATACTGAAGTGGAAGCTTGATGGAAAGCACCAGAGTAAAGTTATTCACAATCAAAAGATAAATTTAATTATGTGGCGGTCATGTACCTATGTCAATTTCATGATTGAGATGTAAGGGTGGAGTCTAGACTCTTAATCTGGAAATAGGCATTAAGTAGCCAATGAGGCCTCTGTGTGGGCATGGCTTTCTCCAGAGACTTCTAGGAATTCATCGCATTTCAAAATTGGAGAAGAGAGACTTCTCTCTCAGTCTCTCAGAGTCAGTCTCTGAGACAATGAACTATTGACAAGATGACAGTGTCTGAGGAACTGGAGGAGCCAGAGGAGAAGCCACATGGCCTGACCCTGATGGAACCAGACCTCTGAAACTGGAGAAGCCACGCAGAGACCCCTGCCAGCGCTGTGTTGCTTCTACCACCACTGGATGCTGTTGATGGACCCTGAGCCCTGGAAGCGATGAGCCATGAGGCGATTCCTGCAAGCCCCATGACTCTGCATCCACTGACCTGTGACTTCATGAGCTGGAAGGAGACTTTATAGACCGGTATCAAACATATGGGCTAATATTGGACTTATGACTTTGAACTGGACTAGGTTGGGATGCTTTCTCAATGTTTCATTCCTCTTGTAGATATAAAGTTTACTCTAACATCCATATGATTTTTTGGTCAATGAACTTGTTTTTCTAGTCTACCCAGAATAACACAAATTACATAAAAATAGAAGATTCCCATGATCAGAAAAATTCATGAATTAAATGAAAAAGCAGAGTGATTGAGGAATATTAATATATGAAAACATCAAGGGAAAATAGTTTCATCCCTTAATGCATAAATAGGAGGGGACTTTAAGAAGTCCCTTAGAAAATGGAATGAAAACATAATGAAATTTTGTGCACAAAATTTTAATCTCCCTTTCACATAACGTAAATTATGAACATCTAACTCAACATAGCAAGAACTTAAGAAATTTTTAAAACTAAACTAAATAAAACATGAGTTAAAAATGTCAGCTCCATTAATAATGAATAAAATATGAATTTCAATATCAATTAATTTCAAAAATGTGGCTAGATTATTGATTTCATTTCAAAAGACTAGAATCCAAATAAGTATGCATTTCCATAGATTCATGTTGGGTACAGTATTTAATATAACTTTTCTTAAAGGCAATTAGGTAATATGCATCAAGGCATTTAAAGATGAATATATACTTCAATCCTGAAATTCATTTAAAAGAAATGAAACAGAGAAATTTATATAGATTAGCTTTTGTACAAAGGTATGCAATGCAAGATTCTTTTTTGATAGTAGATAGTTGGAAGTAATCACAATGTCTAAAATTAGTCACACAAATCAACAATAACTTGGAGATGGCATACTATACTAATACATCACTACAACTGCGTTTTCAGTAAATATGGAATGACTTGGAAAGCTGCATTAAGAAAAAGTTTACAAAATGTAAAATGAATATGTAGCATGTTAACATTATGCCTACATATTTAAAAAGAAAAAATGGAAAAATATTACAAATCTTGATATTTGTAATTTTCTGGAGGGAAAAATGTTAAATAGTTTGTTCATCTACTTTTTATATTTTCCTAATTTCCATAGTGTATTTGAAATACAAAAAAATTAGGAAAAAGAAATATTTAAAGAGCCCTCAAACTTTCTATTACAAAATAATTTCCTTTTTATTGGTGTCATTTTGTTTTGTGTAGCTTTCTATCTCTATGTGGTTGCTATGAATCAGAATCTACTTTTTGGCAATGACTTTGCTTGTGTTTGGTACCAAATTTCTTAGTATTAAAGTTAAACAACTCCTATTACCTGAGGCTTATAAGCACCTAATTTTATTAAAAACCATGTTGTCAATGATAGATCAGATGCAAGATAATCTTAAATGCAAAAAAGCAAAAGTTAAAAATAAAGAAAGCTCTCAAACTTTTAAAATATAAAAGACAACTTTGGAGTCAGTGAGCAAATTGTATGTGTTTGAAATTATTGAAATAATGAAAATGTAAATTCATAAGTGTATGTCAAAATGTGTGGATTACTGTCAAAGCTATATAGAGAAGCAAATACACATACCTGAGTAATAGATAAAAACATAAAGATATATTTCTAATATTTCAAGAACTGAAAAATGACAGAGCCAAAAATATAAGGAGATAGAAGGAGAGATTCATATAAGGAACACTGGTGAAACTTCTTACTAATTTCTCAAAAAGACAAACAAAAGTGGAAATCTTGACATTTATCATGAGATAGGGAAATACTGCTTCACTATACTGTGTGTGTATATATATATATATATATATCATGCTTTAACTTGACAAAAAGCTATGGAAATTAATATACTTGATATTTTATCTCACATTTTATGAACTTTAAATCTGAAAGGAACATTAAATTAATGATATAATGACTTAAGTCTTAAATTCAAATGATTAGACATAAATCATTAAAAGTTAGATATCATGAAGGAAGGAAAAAAGCAAAACAAGGATAAAAATAATTTAAAAATAGGGGTGGAGAAATATATAAATCTAAAAAGAGGATTTTCTTCCCATTCTTAAGTAGCAACAAATCCAAAAGAGATAAAAAGTTATGTAAAGAGAGACGAAAAATTAGATAAAAATTTAAGGGGTAAAAGGGGGGGGGAGGCGAAAGGGCAGTTTTTCTTGTTTGTTTTTGTTTTTGTTTTTTGGCATCACTGCCCTCAGGTGGTGGGAGTAGGAGGCCCAGCCTTTGCTCCGTGGAGCTGGAATCGAATCTCCATCCCAGTGGGCCGCAGTCCTGCGCACAACCACTATGCCACCGGGGCTTAGCCTGTTTTTTTTTTTTTTTTTTTTTTAAAGAGGAGCTTGTACCAAGGGCTCAAGTGGAAAATGTTTGGAAACGTATGTGGCAGCATGTGTGCAAATGTGCTTGATACAAATGATGTACTGAATGTTGTAGTATCTGTAAGAGCCCCTAATAAAATTATTTTTAAAAATTGAAGGGGAAACATCAGCGGCAGCATAAAGATTTAAATTACAATGTTTATTGCTTATTATTTAAATAATTATATGAAAAATAATTAGAACTTGTTGAATTAGAATATAGTCTAAAATAAATATTCAAATTTGTTCAAAACTAACAACAAATAAAGAAAAAGTTTAGAGATTTATCAAAGAACTACTTATAGAAGCCTTCAGAGGCATGGTTTAACTGATATGCTCTTTGAAGCTTAATAGAATATCTATATTTTCCAAGACATAGCAGTCATTAGAAAATTATCCTTTGGGCTGAGCCCCATTGGTGTAAGTGGTGGAGTGAGGGACTGCAGCCCACAGGCTTGGCATTTAAATCCAGAGGTGGCTCTCAGGAGCAGCGCTGGGTAGCTCCCACGACCAACAGAGGACAGTGATGCCCCCCCAAAACAAACAAACAAACAAAGTTATCCTTTGTATTTTATTAAACTAATTCTGAAGGAAGATTGAAGAATTATAGGATGAAATCAAGGACATCTTCCACAGAGAAGGTTTGCCGAAGCATCACATACAGACACAAGCTGAACAAAGAATAAAGAAGGCTGGAGAAAGAGGGACATATTCAAAATGTGGCACTAGCAAAGAATACTAAATATACCACTGACTGCCAGAGAATGGCCAAATCTGTCTGAGGTCCAGTGCAACCAGAATGCTCCTTAGAAGTGAGGATCAAAAGACTTTGTGTCATGTCCTCTGGACCAGTAGAACCAGTCCCTGGAGAAGGAGGATCTCATGCTTGGTAATGTACCAGATCAGTGAAAAAGAGGAAGACCTTCAATCCAATGCATTGACACCATGGTTGCACAACAATGGCCTCAAACAAAGGAACGATTAAAAGAACCTAGCAACAATTGAGAGGACCTGGCAACTTTTGCTCTATTATTTTATAATTTAGATCACTCTGAGTCAAAGCCATTCAAATGTACCAAACAAAAAAGTATGAAAATCAGAAATCATATGGACAAATCTTATTGATTAATAAAAATGCCAAGTTCTATATAAAATATTCACAAAATTCAGTAACAAAAGGACCTCTGTGTGTCTGATGTAAGCTATCCCAGAATTACAAGGATGAGCTCATGACAAGTATTTGCTTATGTGAAACAACTCATTGGTAGGACAAATTGAAATCTGAAAAACATGTAAGAAAATCTGCAGGTATTATTTGAATAAAAATGTAAATATTTGCTATAATTTGAATGTCTTTAATAATATGGTATCTATTTGAATTTCAACACCAAATCACAATAGTAGAGGCAATTTAAATCCTCAATAAAATAAGAAGAAAGTTCTAGTCAAACTCATTAAGAAAGAGAAATGATAGGCATTTGAAAATGACCAGTTGTGACATTACAACAAAACTCGAAATACTAAATAGAAAGTTAGCATATTCAATAATAACAAAGCAAGGTGACTAGATAACAATTGAATACACAAAAAATAAAACTAATAGGAGCAAAAATATTATAAAAGGTCAATCTCAACTGTCAAAAGTATCTAGGAAATATCTAGGAAATATGCATGTGGGAATTGTGCTTTGAATACTGTAAAAATCTAATAAGTAAATATACATTTCATGATTCTTTGGTAAGATCTAGTATATTCTAGGGCTTTAAAAATATTTCATTATGATTATAGATTATACTGCCATTAAAATTAAGATTCATAAAGATATTTTCAAGAGGTATAAATGTACATATAGAGGTATAGCCCTGTACATATACAATGATAGGGATATAAGCAGATGTACCTATATTTATACATTAGCTATTAAGGTAGTAGATGGACATTGGGCATCTACTCATGACCTTCTTCATTGTAAGAACACTTTGTTCTAATAAGCTGCCATCTTGTGATGCTCACCTTCTGGACACAATTGCTGAAGAGAAAATAGGTGCTTAAGTTAATGTGGTGAAGAAATCTGATGGTGTCTGACTATTACAAGATATAGGGGCTGGGATCTTAAAGCCTTAAAGATAAACAAGTGACCATCTAGCAGGGAAGCAACAAAACCCACGTGGAAGAAGCATACCAACTTGTATCATCACAAGGTGTCAATGGGATCATGTATGAGACACCAGAAGACCCCAACAAACAACCATTTCAATGCAAATAAAGGGGGTTGGAATGGAGACCCAAAGCCCATCTGTAGACAATTAGACATTCCCTCACAGAAGGGTCACAAGGAACTAGCCAGCGAGGGTGCAGGATAGACCAATGAAACGAACAGCATTCCTCTAGTTCTTTATTGCTCTCTCCCACCCTCTACTATCATGACCTCAGTTCTGTCTTACAAATCTGGCTAGACCATATGTACACTGGTACAGGTAAGAGCTCTGGACACACAGAAACCAGAGCAGATAAATCCTTCAGGAACAGAAATAGGAGTGGCAATACCATGAGAGAAAAATAGGGGGAAGAAGGAGGAGAAAGGGGGAACCATTCACAAAGATTAATATGCAATCCCCACCCATCCAGGGGGACAAACAACAGAAACTTGGGTAAAGAGAGACAACAACTGGTGTGAAATATGAAAATAAAAATAATTTATAAATTATTAAAGTTCATGAGGATGGAAGAATGAGGTAGGAGGGGTACAAAAAGGAGCTGATACCAAGGGCTCAAGAAGAAAGAAAATGTTTTAGAAATGAGGATGTAAGCATATGTACAAATGTGCCCAAACTCTAAGTATGAACTTGGCTAAGCCTTGACTCCTATGCTTTAAAGTAATTATCCTCCATTTTATGATAGTCGTTGTAAATCTGAAGCTCTGGATGCTGATTGGGCAGGATTGCAGTGAGTTCATTCTTGATTCACAGCTGTACAAGAGGCCATGACATGACTTCCACCTTTACTAATGTCACCATCACACTCTTACAGAGTCATTTCTTTCACCTTACAAGAGGTAAAGGAGAGACAAACAAATAGAGAAAGGAACTTGACTACCATCAATAAAGAAGACTACCATCTATACAGGATAGAACATCCTTTGAACCAGGCTTCTTGTGCTGTAAACCAACTAGATTCAGAGGAAGTTTTATGCCAAGACACATAGAGGTGCCAAGGACTTTTTCCTCAGTTGCCTAGAAAGAAGCCCATCCGTGAGAGCCAGGACTCCAAAGTTATACTTCTAGCCTCCTAAGCTGTGAGAACATACATTGCAGTTTTTAACAACCATCCAATTTGGGTATTTTTGTTATTATAGCACTGGATAGCTAAGAGAGAATTTGGTGACATTTGTGCTCACACTTTGGTAAGTACTTCTCTGCTGGAGCTGTAAGCATCCATTTATTCTGGCTTCAGACATTATGTCTCCTCTTTAACAGCAATATTTCCTTCACAGCTAGAAAAAATAAACTGTAGGTTGAGAAATAGTGGAAGTAAAGGAAAAGAAAACCAGAAAATTGGGGTGGAATGCCCAACAGTTTCCCTAGTTATGAATGGCTACAGGTTGCGAACGTGACACATTCGGCTCATTTAATTAATAATAGATAAATGGAATTGGGAGTCCTTTAGCATGAAAATGTGTCATTTAAATGAGAAGTTAAATGTTGAAAATATAACTCCCACAAGAGACTTTAGCAAGATCACAGAGTTCCATAAGAATAAAAGTTTGGCATGAATCCTTTGGCAATACTCTTGGTTCTCAACTGAAATGTGCAGTTGAATAAGGGATGAGCTATTTCTCCATGATGTTAAGGCTCTGGCAGCCTGATGAAAAGTGAGCATTTAGAGAAGATCAGAGATTTGAAAAGGCTCACAGAAAATGAACCATAATGGTGAAAGAGATCAAGCAATCACTGCTGAGTGGCAATAAGGAGAGAATCAGGCAGGCTTCCCACATACTCAACTGTCATCTTTGCCTTCTTTTTCTCTCCAGGTCTCTTTGTCTTAGCAAAGCATACTATTTTTTGAGCAGAGTGTGAAGGCACAAGGAAAGAACTCAAATCAGTTGGAGAATTGCTTGTTGGGGTCAATGTACTTTATTCAAATCACTATATCTAATGCTTAAGGAGAATACAGAAATTAAAATACTATCTTGGCCTTAACTCAATACTCACTTAACAAAAGAACATTTTGTTCTAACAATCCTGCTCTCTGTGATGCTCACCTTCCCAATACGATCACTGAAGTCAAAATGGGAGCATAAGTATATGTGCTGAAGAAGACTGATGGTGCATGGCTATTAAAAGATATAGGATATGGGGTCTTAATGGCTTGAAGATAAACAAGTGGCCATCTAACTGAGAAGCAACAAAACCCACATGGAAGAAACACACCAGTCTGTGTGAGCATGAGGTGTCTATGGCATCATGTGTAAGGTATCTAAGACCCGGAATAAAACCATATCCAAGGTAAATGTAGAGGAAAGCACGCACGATATGGAAAAAGTAATCCATAACTTTTTGAGGGTTCATGAGGGAGGGAGGGAGAAGAAATGGGGAGCTGATATTGGGGCCTCAAGTGGGAACAGAATGTTTTGAAAATGATCATGGCAACATATGTGTAAATGTGCTTGACACATTGGATAAATGTATAGATTGTGATAAGAGATGTAAGAGCCCCCAAAAAAAGTATTCTAAAAAATTACTGGTCATGCCTTGGTTTTCTAGTGCTGTTATAACAGACATATGACAAGTGGGTGGCTTTAAAGAATAGAAATTATTTTCTCACCATTTTGGAGGCTTAAAGTCCAAATCTGGGTCTCAGCCACATTGATTCCTTCTTTGGACCTTTCCCATGGTTTCTCGTGACTGTCATCAGACGCTGTCATTCTGAGTTCTGTGCCTCTGTGTCTACAGAAGTGATTAAGTTTGGAATGCATCCTACTCTGGCTTTGTCTCATTAGCACATGAGAAGAAAGCCATAATTTCTGGCCAAAGTCATACTTTTTTTATTTCTAGGCACAAAGATTTCTATGCCTATTTTTGAGAGACATAATTCAATACATAAAACTATGGTCAAAAAGCAATACTGCTTCCTAAGAAGCAGTAAGTTTTCACATTAGACAGTTGTTGTATGTCATTGAGCTGATTTTGACTCACAGTGACCCTGTGTGACAGAGTACAGCAGCATCGTAGGGTTCTATTGGCTAAAATCTAAGGAAACAGATCACCAGGTATTTCTCCAATGGAGTCATGAGCTTCATTCATACTTACAATTTTTGAAACAGCCAAGTGCTTAACTGCTTTTAACAACTTCTTAAAATATGAAGTTGATTTTATGTTATACAAGGAAAGGAAAGTCTACTTCAGGCTAGAAGACAGATGAAAGATACCACGGGGGAGGGGACAAAAAGGGGGCTACTTGTTGTGTTGGTGAAATAATGAAAATGATGTTCATCATTTCCTTTTGGGGGATAGACCCCCAATAATGTAACCTATTTTGATATACTAGAAGAACTTCTGAAAAGAAAAAAGAAAAAAGGGAGAGAAGCACAATCATATGCTTTTCTTCTTTGAATCTATCACTACTGTTAGTACAGGCCCCAACATAGATCAACACCCAGCTATGAAAGAGCCTGAAATATACCATTGGAAATGGGTGAACTCTAAGACAAAAACCTTGCTTTCAAGGTGACCCAAGAATTAGGAACCTAAGACCAACTTATATTTTCCATTTCCATATCTTATTTCTCTGTGTGATGCATATGAATTCTGTAGATATAGCATTATCTTAGAGAATGAACGTTTTTGAGCATTATGCCTTGTATCCAGCCCTCAATGTTTTGTTCAGCAATGTTGAGTCACTAAAGTTTTAACCCGTATAAGTGAATGTTCCATATATTTCAGTCCAATCTGTTTTGCCGTACAAGTACATTTTCCTTTTGACAGTAACATTTTAAGTTCTTCATCAGCAAGTGGTTCACTGCTCCTCACATTCAGGAAGCAAGGTGGTATCATCTGCATACACTGGTGGGGGTGGGCACCATGTAGTCACTTCTGACTCCGAGAGATCCTCTGTCAATAGAAAGAAACCCTGCCAAGTCTGAGCCCGTCAGTGCCACTGCGGTGTCACTCCTTCTTGTCCAAAGCCTTCCACTCTTTCTTTGCCTGACCACTTTCCTAAGCATGTCGTCCTTCTCCAAGGACTGGTCTTTCCTGAGAGCATGTCCAAAACTGTGACATGAGGTTTCATTGTCCTTGTCTTTAACGAGCACCCTGGTTGTACTTTTCTATGACAACTTTGTCCTTTTCGTACTCCATGGTACTCGCAATATTGTTGACCGCCACCACAATTAAATACACTGATTATTGATCATCTTTCTTATACAATGTCCACCTTTCACACGCCTATGAAAACCAAACCAAAGCAGACTCAATGCCATCAAATCATTGCTGACTCACAGCAATGCTGCAAGACAAGGTAGAACTTCTCGGAGTTTCTGAGAGTGCAATTATTTATAGGAAGGCAAATCCCCATATTTCTTCTGTAGACCAAGGGATGGTTTCAAAACGAGGGCCTTGCTCACCCCGGCCCAACACATCAACCCTCCACTACCAGGTCTCTTAAGAGGCTATGGAAAATGTGATGGCCAGATGCATCTTAGTCCTTAAATGAGAATCCTTGCTGTTCAACGGTTCAAATAGGTCTTTCGAAGCAAATTTACCAAATACAATGCTTAGTTTGACCTCTCGATTATGGTTTCCATAAGAATTGATTGATCCCCCCCAAAAAAAACCATTTCGATCCTTCTTTTGTTTTGTTTTGATCATGATGTAGCCTATTAGTCCAGTTGTGTGAATTTTGGCTTTCTTTACATTAATTTATAATCCATACTGATGGATTTAGTCATTAATCTTTATCAAGTTCTTTCAGCAAATAAGGCTGTGCCATCTGCATATTGCATGTTGTTCATGGCCTTTCCTCCAATCCTGATGCTACATTAATCTTCATATAATCCAGTTTATTTGTTGAGGATATAGACTGAATAAGTGTGATCAGAGGAGCAACTTTGATACAAAACTTTTCGGACACTACACCACACAGTACATTCTTTTCCCACGACCGGCTCTTCATTCATGTATAGGTTCCCCGTGAGCACACCTACGTGCTCTGGAGTTCTCATTCTTCTTAAGACTAACCACAGTTTGCAATGGCAAACACACAGTTAAATATATTTTATAGTCAATAAAACACAAGCAAGCACCTTTCTGGTATCCCTGGCTTTCAGTCAAGGTCCATGTGAAGTCAGCAGTGATTTTACTTGTTCCAAATTCCTCTTCTGAATCAAGTCTGAATCTCTAGCAACTCACTGTCAATGTTCTGTTGCAATTGCGGTTGGATACATTCAGCAAATATTTACTTGTATATAATATCAATTATACTGTCGATAATTTGAGCATTCTGCTAAGTCATGTATCTTTAGAAGGGGTGCACATGCATTTCTTGTAGTCAATAGTCAAGTAGCTGTTGACTAAATTTTTTAACAGAGACAAGTAAGTTCTTCCTTTCTTTCATCAGCTTATTGGAACATTTCAATTAGTATTCCATCAATCTCCACAACATATTTTTGGCTAATGTGTTCAGTGAAACTTGAAATTTTTCTTTAGAACCCTTGGTTCTTCTTCATAGGCTGCCTCCTAAAATGACTTAATGTAAGCCAGTTGTCTTTCACACACTGGCTCTGTATATTCTCTCCATCTTCTTTATATGTTCCCTGCATCATTCAATATTTTACCCAGAAAATCTCTAAGTCGAGCAACTAGATGCTTGAATCTGTTCATTAGTTCCTTCAGTTTAAGCTATGCTGAATGTGTTCTTCCTTCATTGTTTTCTAAATCTATGTCTTTGCACACTTTATTATAATACTTTCCTTTGGCATCTCCAGCTGTCCTTTGAAAAATTCTCTTCAGCTCATCAAAATGATTGTTTCTTCCACTTGCCTCTATGATTAAGAGCAAGTTTCAAAGTTTCTTCTGGCATCCACTTTATATCTTTTCTTCTTTGTCTTTTTAATGATCATTTGTTTTCTTTCTGTTTAATGTGCTTGGTGCCATCCATCGGCTCATCAGATGTTCTTTCAATAGTGTTCATTTTGGTAAATCTGTCCTTCATCAATTCAGCTGGGACCTCCTCAAGATCATGTTTTGACTCTTATGGGCTGGTTCTAATTTTCTTCAGTTTTAACTTGAAAGTGAGGAGGACTTGAAGCACTTGCTGATGAAGATCAAGGATCTTAGCCTTCTTAATGGGTTGCAAATCAATTCAAAATATAAAAAATACAATAGAACCGGTAGTTAAGAGCATGACAAATGAAGAAAAGATTACAGTTGTCAAGGATTTCATCTTGGTGGGATCCCTAATCAATGCTCATGGGTGCAACACTCAAGGCACTACATGACACATTGCATTTGGGTTAATGTCCTGCCAAGACCTTTTCAAATGATTGAAAAGCATGGATGCTATTTTGAGGACTAAATTGCACCAGACACACTCCATAGTATTTTCAGTAACATCGTATGTATGTGAAAGTTGGACACTGACTAAAACAGATCAAAGAAGAATCGATGCATTTGAATTATGGTGGTGGTGAAGAATATCGAAAGTACTATGAACTGCCCAAAGAACCAACAGATAGGTCTTGAAAGAAGTACAATCAGAATATTCCTTAAAGATGATGAGACTTCATTTCACAAACTTTGGATGTGTTATCAAGAATGCCCATTCCCTGAAGAACATCATGTTTGGTAAGTGGAAGGATGCCAAAAAAGAGGAAGGCTGGGGCAGGCTGGGCATCTCCACCTCCTCGCGTCAGTAATCAGTGACGAGGCCAGCTATGTAGATCTCAACGCGGCGGGATAAATTATGAAGAAAAGAGAAGGAAGAAAGAGTTGATTACAAATGCTGTAATAATGAGCAAATGAGGCAGGAAAAAATATATTAAGACACACCTAAGACAAATGACCATGGAAACAATTGAATCCCCGCAGGATGGAAGTGTAATAGATTCTGTGGCAGAGTGTGAATCTGCTCACATGCAGACTCAGATGGGTCAAAATTCAATTCCTCCTTTAGCTCAGGTTTCTGTTGCTGGATCAGGCACCGGAAGAGGCTCCCCAGCTGTAACTCTAGTGCAGCTACCTTCGGACTAATCTGTACAAGTCCCTGGAGTTCTTCAGACACCACAATCATCGGTTATTCAGTCGCCACCAATGCAGATTGTCCAGGTAGCAACAATTGCAGAGACAGATGTATCTGCAGAATCAGAAGATGTAATTGATTCTCATAAACGTAGAGAAATCCTGTCACGAAGATCCTCCTACAGAAAAATACTGAATGAACTTTCCTCTGATGTGCCTGGTTTTCCCAAGATTGAAGAAGAGAAAGCAGAGGAAGAAAGACCACTGCCTAACATTGCTACCATGGCAGTACCCACCAGCATCTACCAGACTAGCACGGGCCAATGCACTGCCACCGGTGACATGCCAACTTACCAGATCCGAGCTCCTACTACCACTTTGCCACAGGGAGTAGTGATGGATGCGTCGCCAGGGAGTTTGCACAGTCCCCAGCAGCTAGCAGAAGAAGCGACACGCAAATGAGAGCGGAGGCTAATGAAAAACAGGAAAGCTGCAAAAGAGTGTCGACGTTGAAAGAGAGAATTCGTAAAATGTCTGGAGAGTCGAGTTGCAGTGCTGGAAGTTCAGAACAAGAAACTTATAGAGGAACTTGAAACCTTGAAAGACATTTGCCCTCCCAAAACAGATTAGTGGAAATATCTCACTATGAACGGATTACAACCTTTACAGTTGCTTTTGAAGGCAATACATTATATAGCCGGCAAAAATGATGGCTTCTTCTTCCTTTGGACCTTTCATCCTCTTCTCCAATCTCTCTGACATTCCTAAAAGTGCTCCACTGTACTTAGTTCACGCTTAGCTGTAACTTCAGGTTTTTTTTTTTAAAGACACAAACTGTTAAAAAAAAAACAGTATGTAACAAATTTGTCAAGTGAAAACAAAAAAAAAAAAGGAAGGCCATGAAATAGATGAATTGACACAGCCTGCAACAAAGAGCTCAAAAGTAAGAGCAGTTTTGAGGATCACTCACTACTAGACTTTGCTTCATTCTGTTGAACACACATTGAGTCAACCAGCTCAATGGAATCTAACAATTGTGTTTTAATTCCATACCATTAGTTATATGTGGTACTTTTGTGTTATTTGTTTGTTTGGGGCATCACTGCCCTCTGGTGGGAGTGGGAGGCGCAACCTTGTTCCTGGAGAGCTGCTGCTGGATTTGAACCATCAAGCCAGTGGGCCTCATTCCTGCACTCAACCACTACGCCAGCGGGGCTCAGCCCTATATGTGATACTTTTAATAAAATTACCAAATGTCCCCTGTATGCTGCTCATATTATTATTCAACAACCTGATAAAACTGACTCTAAAGTTGGACAGGGGTATATACAAATATTAGATACATGAATTCTGTGTGAGTTTATATTTAGCTATAATCCCTCATATTACAACAATTTAGTCTTATCATGTGGCCCTCCTCAGTACTGACACTCATGAAGGAGTCACTGAAGTCATGGGTACCCGAGAAAAATCTTGTGAAGAAATCAAGTGGTCCTGGCCATCCTACAGGATAATGTCTGCAGTCTTAAAGTTTTTTCATACACACATAGCCACAAAATCCACAAAGAAGTACACCAGTCTGTGTAATCCAAGGATTTCAAATGGTAAAACCAATAGCACAGGAGGGAATTGTATTAGAGTTTAAATTCTGACCATTCGATTTCTAGAAGGCTAAGAAAAACAGTGAAAGCCCCAAAAGCATTAGACCTCTATTGAATTCCTTTAGACCGTTAAACAGGCACATGAACAGCCTTATCCACAGACAGGGCGAATTGGAAAGTGGATTACTGCACATACAGTTTGATATAAGTTTATCATGCTATCTTTTTTTTTTGCCCTTTGATCCATTTTTAACTTATCCTAGTTCTTATTACTTTAGAAATTCTTTTGAAACGAGTTTTCCATGCTTATTTTATTTATGTTACTATTTTGTTTTCTTCTTTTTATAAACAAAAATGATTCTGTATGGTTTTCTTGATATCTAGGGTAGACAGATTTATAGCAAGTTCATTGAGAGTTGTAAAGATGGGCAATCCTAGTAATAATGGATGCAATAATGAAGAAATTGTTCCATAATGGATTGTAGCAATGAATGTACAATACCTTTTGATATATCTGAACCATTGATTTGTATGATATATTAATATGGCTCAATAAAATAGTTTACATAGATAACCCACCAACCAGTTGCCATTGAGTTGTCTTGAACTCAGGGCAACACTATATATGTTACAGTCAAATTGTGCCTTGTGCTGTTTTCAATGACAATGATCCTAGAGAGATGGATTGTCAGGTTACTTATTCCACAGTACTACCTGTGGTTTTGACCACCAACCTGTTAGATTGCCCTTGAGCCCGGAAATTTGCTCCATTTCAATAGATGACCCTTATAGTTTGATAGAGTGAATCAAGTAAACTATTGATTAATACTGGCTAGGAGTACTTTGGGCCTTAGAAAATGATTGTTAACAGTGGTTAACTTAAATTTGTTAAGATAATTTACTAGTAGCATCTGCTAAACTGCCTGCAACCTACAACCTTTTCTTTAATGTGTATTCTCTTCAGTACACTAGATAATCCTATTTCCTCCCTCCTCAAAGGTTGTTCTCATTCTGTGCAGCCCTGATTGAGATTTCACAGACAGAAAGTGGATGCAATTACTGTGACAGCACACAATGAACCCCATTTCCCCCTTTCTTCGAAAGATAGTTGTATCTGATATCTGAAGATAACCAGTAGTAGTCAGGCCAGAGGGGCTTTCCACAGCTCACCCTTACCCACAGCTCTGGGTGTAAATAGAGAACTTCTTGAAGCATAGGAAAATAGATATCAGCCACTCTGTATTCATTAAGTCAAATAATGCTTTTTCCCACCCACATTTTTCTGATATAAGATATTTACCAGAACTGTGTTGGTCTCCAGTTATAAAACAAGAAGAGGGAAGCTGAGTGGGGAGCAGAGTATTTATTGAAGAAGATCTTTGAGTTTAAACTTGTAGCCTTGAAATCAAAGTCGCAGTAAATAGAGGCCTCTAGTAAATTGCTTATGATGCAATAAACTAACATTATGGATGTAGCAATAAAGAGAGGCAATATACTATTGTATATTTAAGGAGCAGCTATCAGCAAAGGAATAGATCAAATTGCCATCTTGTTTTCTGTGGATCGCTTCTGGAATGGTTATTATTCTCCAGAAATGCAAAACAGGAGTCCACTCTGCTGAAGCTTTTCATCCCTTGATTATCAGCTAAGGGTTTGACCCTGTCTTCCTGAGTGACCTTGCAATCTGTCACAACAGGAAACACAGCCACTAGTTAAGTGAGCAAGCGGGGATTCTTTGAAAATGTATAGTAATAGCCTGCCCTGTCATATTCAAAAATGCAACATAAAACAAATATAATAATAAAATACATGCTCTGTGATACACCTATATATTTTATTTGCAAAATCAAGTGAGACCTATAGATTGATATTTGAATGTTGAATAAATAACATTTAGAGAGGAGATAGAAATGCAATAATTAATAGCAACCAATATTGAAACTGTCTTAAGAAAGTTGGGATACTAAATATGTTTGCCAGCAAACATAGTTGCAAGGATTGGGTGTGCCATCTTGAGAAAAAAAATCATTTTTGTTTTACTTCCCTTGAAAATATAGCCACGCATTCAGATTTTTGTATAAGTTGAGGATCATTTGGAGAAAATAAGTGCTGTTCTTCAGCTCAGATCTTGACCTTCCGTCCAAACTTGTTCTTCAGGTGATGTCATCAGTCTCATGGTTTTGGGCACCCACCACTTTGTTAAAGATTTCTAACATTGTATAACCATGAAATACAGACTACCATGTCTAATTTCTACTTGGCACCTTCATTTGCGTTTCTAGTAAGCATCATAGAATACTTATGGCCCAAATCAAGGATTTCCAGCATTGTTCCCCATTTTTAGGCAAAACATTTGTGGTCAATCTTAACCTTTGTTAAGATCTGCCTACTCTGCCCACAAATTTTACTAAAATTCAGATATTTCTTACTATATCCAATACCAATAACCTGTATCAAATCACCATCATCTCTCTCATGAGTTGCTGCAATAGACTCATATTAATAACTTATATCTGTAATAGCTCCAATCTCCTTGCTTTTGTTCTTACTAGTCCTCCCTTCTGACTAGTAGTTGGTGGAGTTGAATCTGACTTCTACTGTGTGTCTGAGTAAAACTGTGTCCCATAGTTTTCAGTGGCTGACTTTTCAGAAGTTGATGGTAAAGTCTTTTCTCATAGGTGGACTCTAGGTGGACAAGAACTTTTGGGTTAGCAGTCAGCCATTTAATCATTTCCACCATCTCTCCTTTCAGTGAATCCCTAAATATGAAGTTAACATAATCCACTTGAAATATGTCATTTCATTTTCTTCCTCTACTCAAAACCCCTAGTTGTTTCCTATCTTATTCAGATTATAATGTGAAACCCTGTTATGGTCTACCAGACGCTCTGTCATCTGCTCCAATTTGTGCTCATCAATTCCCCAAGATCATCTCTTACCAGTTCAGCCTTAGCTCACTGAATGTCCACCTCAATGTTCTTCAGAAATAACATCAGGTATCTCCTAACTTATGAAATGTTTTCATTTCCTCTGTCTGTAGTATTATACCTCCCCAAACTTCAAGGAGTGTTTCACTGACAGGGTGTTCTTCATGTCCTTTGTGTGTTTTCTCAAAAGTCACCCTGTTAGTGCAGTCTCCCCTGAACTCTCATTCTTGTCAATTCTCTCTATGTTACTGGTGATAAACCCTACTCTCATATGTTTTGTTAACATATTTATAAATATGAAATGCCAGGCACAGAAGCTGGTCCATCACAGACAAGTCAGTTAATAAGCGATGAGTGAAATAGTGGATGAAGGATTAAATGAACAAGTGAATTATTAAGTACCATTAAGGAAATGCCATATACAATAACTTATTGTAAGGTGCCATAAAGTGGCTTCAATTCAAAGCAACCCTATATGCAGCAGGATAAAACATTGCCCACTTCCGTACCATCCTTCCAATTGTAATTATGGTTGAAAGTGTTTTAGCCACTGTGTCAATTCATCTTACTGAGAATTTTCCTCTTCTTACTGACTCTCTACTTTGCCAAGTATAAGGTCTCCTTTTAGGGATTGCTATCTCCTGATAACATTTCAAAATACATGAAACAAAATCTCACCATCTAGAAATATTCCAAAGTAGGATCTGCTTGTACATCCTCCAAGACATCACCACAATCCACCTCGGAACATTTTCTTTCTTCTTTCACTACTTTCTGTTGACTCCTCATTTCCCCCAAATATCCCTTCCATGCCAACCTGTAAGTAATGTCTTAAATAAGTCCTGTGCAGCACATTTGTCCAATTTGATTTCTTAACTCATGCTTCTCTGAGTTTGTATTTTGAAAGTGAAATCTTTTACAACTTCAGTTTTTCTTTGTTTATCACGATGTCTTCTTCTCTACTGGTCTTCTACTTTTTCAAGTATAATGTTCTATTTCAGGAACTTGTTTATCTTGTGACAATGTCCAAAGTATGCAAAACAAAGTGTCTTCATCTTACATCTAAGGATCTGTGTAGCTGCACTTCCAAGATAGATTTGTTGGTTCTTTTATTGTAGGCAATCATAAGCTCAATATTCTTCACCAGCACTGTGCCAATCTGACCAATAGAAACAATACAGATTGATTAGGTCACCATTGAATTGGAAGGCAAAGAGGTAAATGCTTCTGCAAGATGTCCTCTCTCTTGCTCTCTAGTGTTTAAAGTGAGCTGGAGTCTGCTACTGCTTTAGCTAATTCTCTGCCTCAACCTGTGAGCTCCATGAGCTGTGGACCAGGACAAACCATGAATTATGAATCTGTCACTGAAATGTGACAAGCCTGCTTAGCCATGTTACTGATGCATTCACCCACTGATCTTGAGGCTCGTGGATCCTGTCACCTTACATTGCTTGAACTTGATACCTCATCCAGGCTAAGCTACTGAGCTACTGACTGTGCTGACCACCCTGCTGTTCACTTCCTGAGGGCAGAATCTGCCTGCCTTGCTCCAGGGAGGACTCTGCTGTCTGCTTCCTTAACCTTAGACTCACTCAGCAGTCCTCGTGATTTGAAGGACCTCCAGCATATTAACTTATTAACCATAAGATCAGTGGCTTGAAGCCACCAAAATTCCATAGCAGGCAAATAATGCTTTCTACTCCCTTAAAGAATTACAATCTTGAAAACTCACAGGGACAATTCTACACTCTGTCCTTTCGGGTGGTTGTAAGCGAAAATACTGTGTGGTCTTGAAATCTCCTCACAATTCCTGTTATGTATGAGTCCACATAAAAACAGTTGTAACGGCCTAGGCTTCCTCTTTTTAGCTGTCTTTACTAAGCATGATATATTTGATATCCTTTTCCAGGAACTGGTGTCTCCTAATAATATGCCAAAAGTACATGTTAAGACGGTGCATCAACATGCCTGACCCCTTCTGGTATTCTTATCAGAGTATAAATATCAAGGAAAACATTGTATTTCTATCTTGAAAACTTTTTTTGATGATGATTGTGACGCCAGTCTTTAATTTTCACACCTGCCTCCCACCAATCGTAAACTATATGGTTGTTCAATTCAAAATGACCAATACTATTTCTTTTCAGCTCACTGGTATCTAAGCTACCATTTGTTATACATTCCACTTCATTGTTTATAACTTCCAATTTTTCTAGATTCATATTTTATACAATATTCTCATTACTAAAGGATGGTTTCAATTGTCTCTTTGATTTTGAGTTGCACCCAAATTAGCACAATTACTAACTAAAATAAAAAGAGTTCTTTTTTGCCTATACCTGTGCTGTAAAATCAGAATTTTGTTAGCAGAAAATATTACTTGAGTGGTTGTGAGTTCTAATGAAATTATCCATTTTCACATTTAAGGGATATGCTGGTGGCAGAGGTTATGCACACCACATGCACACACACAAATAGTCAATGTTTCTTTGAGCTTTAAAGTATTCTAGGATGTACACACATTCTATCATTAAATCCTTTGCTAATTGATTACATGGAGTAATTTTTCTCAGTGGAAGGGATGCATAATATAACAGAATACTTTTGCATGAGTGTTATTTTTCACCATCCGCTGGCCTTTTCAGCAATAAAATATCAAGATAAGGAACTTCTAGTAAACAAAACTTAAATAGTACTTTGGTTAAGTTTAAAAAAATCATTCACTTTCCCAACTGATAGCTATTGGAGTATTTACCAGAAGTGTACCTTTATCCATAGAATGTAAAATGGAACAAATGTTCAAATAGAAAGTTAAAGACTGTCTAGAAAAAAGAAAAATACACCCCTTTCCACTTTCTGGCCCTATTGTCTTGTACATTGTGTTGAAAGCCCCTCTGCCATGGCATTCTGAGACAACAGTAGGTGATATTGGTGGTGGGGGGGGGGTTTAATGATTTTCTTTGGCCCTTTCTTGTTCTCCTAGTCGGTAAAAGGCAGAGATTGGCCTCATCTGTCAGCCGTACTCATTCAACCTGGTTCACATACTAGAAAAGATTAAAAAGTGAATTCACACACATGCATGCACACACACAAGTCACTGGCATCAAGACAACATGAGAGAACAGACTGGAACAGCCCCCATAGGGTTTCTGAGGCCTTGTAATTTTCTACACACCCTGTCTTTATAGAAACAGACTGCCTCATCTTTCTCTTTGGGAGTGGCTGGTGGGTTCAAACCTTTGGTTTTATCATCAGATCAAGAACTTAGCCATTGTTCCATCCAAGCTCAGTTTGACAATAACTCTGCTATTTTGGGTACATATGAAGCATGACTGTAAATAATTAGAGTGAACACAAACATCCAGGAACATTGATTTGAGATGTTTTGCCCCCCTGCACACCATCTGCCATGCTCCACTTCCCAAGAACTACGGAAGAGAAGCTAGTTTGTTGTTGTTTTATCCTGGTCTGGAAGATTTCAAGAAGAAGAAAACAAGTGGGGGAAACGGCTATGATACCTCTCCCCCTTTAGCTTTTACTGGCTGTTAGTTTCAGTGATCTTGAAGACTGCATGGAAACACCCATGGGCAGAAAGTGAGTTCCCACTCATGGTGACCCCCATCTGTATCAGAGTTAAAACGTGTTCCAGGGAGTTCTCAATGGTTGATTTTTTTTCTAAAGCAGATTGGCAGGCCTTTCTTGGGAGATACTCCTGTGTGTACAGGAACCTCTGATATTTCAGTTCACAACAGAAAGCATTCAGTATCCGTGGCCCCCGTCTTCTTGCTATTGCTGTGAGGTGTCTTGGGGGAGCCTCTGAGTCCTAGTGATTTTATGTGGTACAACAACAACAAAATGTAACCCCATATGGGGACATTGCTGCCATTGTTGAGTCCATTGTTGCAGCCACTGCAACTCTTTCAGAGAAGTCCCTGAATTTTAAAGAGTAAAAGTCATACTCTTCTGAGTCTAAATGAGAAAGACAGCAGAGGAGATGGAGAGTGAGAAATTAAGGAGGAATAGAGAGAGGAAGAGATGCATGAACCTTAGAAGAAAAGGGGAACTGGGGAAAGAAAAAGATAAGAAGAGGGAAGAAAGAAAAAAAATGTAAGTGAAGACTTGTTTTTCATGATCCCATGACACTGGGCATCTACATGGTTGAGGCCAGAAGTCCACAAGATGGAGAGACAAGCCTACAACCACAAATCTAAAAATAAAGAAGAGCATCTATATGTATGTATCCTTCTATTCATCTTCGTGTGCTTATTGTGACTCTTGACAAGTCTCCAGTTATAAGAGGTAAGAAAGATGAAGTAAAAGGCAGTGTCTAAACTATCTACCTTGGTATAATCTATTGGCCTGGCTCTGTAAATGTGGCATAATAAGGATGATCTCTAACCTCCTATGGCTTCACAAGGGGTAAGGAGACTCCATCTCCACCTTGGCCCAAGGTTAATTTCTATGACAAAAATATGCCTCCACCCTTCAATCTTTTTTACCAACTTTGACACCAACTACACCTCATTCAGTGTTCTCTACATTTCGACTGGATTTTATAAAGCATTTCAATGATTACACAGAACTCACACACAACAGTCATAATTACAGGGTTTATTAGGAAAGTTAACAGATTGCAATTCAGGACCATAAATAAGAAAGATGCAGTTCTTGTGTCTGTGTAATATTTTGTCTCAGCCACACCAATAGATCCTTGGCTGCTCAGCCACTCAGTCCTTGTCCTGTGCCCTGCTTAGCTGGGCAAGGATTACAAAGTTCCTTTCATGTTTTTGATACCCAAAGTCCCTCTGCTTTATTCACTCCTTGGGCTGGGAAGCCCCCCATTCAGTCCCATGTTCTTGGTGCCCCTAATTCTACTGACCCCTCCTCTCCAAACAGAAATCTAAGGGTCCAAAAGACTTGTGCCCTTCTTTTTTGAAGGGTTGTGATATCTCATCACATCTGCTCCCAAGAGGCACATTTTAGAGCTGGCAGGATGGCAAAGCTGATCAGCCCTCTGGTAGAGTCCTATGCAGCTTATTTGGTCAGAGTTACAAAATCAAGTAATTTCAATGCATTCCAGGCTCCTGTGAGTATTAGGAAATTTATTTTGTTTTTACCATATTTCAACAACTTGCTTTTCTTAATAGTTCCTCAGATCCCTATATACAGATAGTCCCTGAGCTACAGCAGAATTCCATTTTAGCAACTCTGTTGTGAGTCAATTCTGATTAAATCAGATGATTCCCTGTGGCAGTCATGTGCTTATGTTAATTTTATGATTGAAATGTATCGGTGAAGTCTAGCCTGTTAATCTGGAGATAGCCATTGAGTAGCCAACGAAACCTCTGTGTGGGCATGGCTTTCTCCTGAGACTTCTGGGAAATCTCGTGATATTTCCCTCGTGAAGATGAGAAGCTATCTCCCCAGTTGTTGGGAGTTAGTCTTAGAGAGACAATGAATCACCGACATGACAAGATGGCAGCATCCGAGAAGCTAGAAGAGCGGCAGAGAGACCACACGTCTTTGCTCTGATGGAGCCAGATCTCTGAAGCTGGGGCGGCCACATGGAGACCTCTGCCAGCAATGAGTTGCTTCTGCTTCTCCTGAGGCCTGGAAGCAAGGAGCCATGTGGAGACCCCTGCCACCGCCAAGATTCTGCAACCACTGATCTGTGAATTCATGAGTCGGAAGGAGACTTTATAGACTGATTTCAGACATATGGGTTGATATCGGACTTATAACTTTGTACTGGCCTGGGCTCAATGTCCTGCTCCTCTTGTATATAAACCCCTTTCCTTGTACCCACATGTGTGTCTATGAAATTTGTTCTCTAGCCTACCCGGACTAACACCCCCACACACACTTTTGATAATTATTCCCTTTATTATCAATATCTTTATAGATCTCACTTTCAATTTTCTCTAAACATCTGTGAGGGAGCATCTGAAAATGATAACAGAAACAAATAATAACTTGCCACATTGCATGAAGTGCAAATTCTAATTATAAGATATACAAAAAACAAATGAAACAAGCAACAAAAAACCATGACTGTAAAGACAGTGCACTGCAACTCAAATACATCTTAAGTCAAGGACTACCAGTACCTTAAGTTCCCAAAGGCCTTTGTAATCATTCAACCGCATTCTCAGAGAAGAAAAGAGAGCTTTGGTCTTATGAGCTCAGATGGAATATTGAGCTCAAGACACCATTTATAAATGGTTGATGAAAGGATGAAAGAAAATTTCCCCTTAAATGACAAGACAGGAATCACATTTTCTAAACACTAAAAAAAAAAAAACTGTAATTCACTGAAACCCAAGCTCTTTCAGCTATTTATGTAAAGTATGACTGTATACCAAAGAAGCAATTTGGAGGTGAATAGGCAATTCTATAGCTAGTGCAAAGTCTCCTTGGTGTTCTCATTACCCATACGTTAAAAAAAATGCCAATACATGCCTGGTGGTATGATGGGATTTTTCAGGATGTGTTTACTGCATTTTATCATTTGCTTAAAGAACAGTCCTCTAATGTATGAGTGAAAGTATTCTTACCCCAATTTTAAAAGGAAGGATGCCAGGAATAATTTAAAGAATCCCAGTCCATTATCACTGAGTCAATTCCGAATATTAAAAAAAAAAAGAAATTGCTGGGCAATCCAGGAAGATTTGATTTTTTAATTCCTTCTTGATCACAGACAAAAATATTTTTCCCTTTCAATGCGGTGAGTAAAATGTGTAATCTACCTGTTCATTTATTTATCAAAATGGAAATAATAACTTTCTACTATACAAGTGAAAGCATGCTGGTTCAGTGCTCAGATGCTAGCTAAAAGGTCAGTGGTTCAAATCTCGGTGTAAGAAAGATGGAGCTGTCTGTTTTCATAAAGATAAAATCCTGTGGGTCAGTTCTACTCACCTGTATAGTTCTTTTGTGAATCAGATATTAACATGGCAACAAGTTTTTTTACCTTGAAAGTAATGTGGTTGAAAGAAATACATGTTAAAAAAGCTTTATCTTACTAACTTTTTTTCCTAAAATATAAAACCTTTCTCAAAAAAGGAAGTAGGTGGACCACCAGTCAATATCCAGACCTTCTACCAAGTGCTCTTTCCCTCAGGGATGCTGACTTTATTCAGATTAATGGCACTCACAACCACACCCATGGTTGCCTTTGTGAATAGCTTGATGGCAATTGGAATATCTTAAGATCGTGATGCTGAGAAAAGAACAGTCTCCCAGTGTGCAGCTTCTCACTTAATGGTTGGTGACATCCATGGGTAAATAGACTATTACTAACAGTTATCAAGCAAGTTTTATCACCAAACAGCTCCATAGTCCTAAGAGAGGGATTTATTTATGGGTCAGCTGAGTTGTTGTAGTAAAGCCATATCCCCATAACCCCTGCAGGGCTTCTGCTGATCAAGAATCTGTAGTGTACCACCTCCCTGCTGAATGCTACGAAAATTCCTGAGTGACAGGAAATTCCACCAAAGGAACCTGACTGTACCATTGTCTGACAAAAGAACATCACAACTTCTCTTGAAGAAAAAACTTGTCCTCCTGTTTATTTCAGAATAAATTCCTATGTGGAGTCTTATAGAAAGGGGAGCCAGATGAGGAACTCTACTATAAAGAGTTGCAGTTCCAGAAGCCCTATGTAGCAGTTCTACTCTGTCCTATGTGCTCACTGTGAGATGGAATTCACTTGATGGCAGTGAGTTTGGTTTGCTTCACCTAAGTGCAATGTCCTCAATTATAGCTCTTAGAAGGCTGAGACATTATCGACACATAAATGTTCTTTGTACTGTCATAGCAACCTTACAGGATGGAGTAGAACTGCCTAATAGTATTTCTGGGACTACATATATTTAGAGAGCATACAGAAGCACCTTCCTCCCGAGATGTGGCATCTTCTTCCCAAGTAACACGCCCAAGGTTAGGTATGAACTGATGGCCTTTTGGTTAGGAGCCTACCCCATATATATTAAAGCCAGAGACAAGTGGTTCAATGTAAGTCTTAGCCTTCGCTCTCTAACATTGTAGTTTATTATTGAATTGGGGAAATAAGGATAGCAAGAAACTGCAGTAATAATAAGAGAGACTTGGTGGTCCTGGGCTTAAGCATTTGACTGTAAACTGAAAGGTCAACAGTTTGCAAGTGAATGATGTGGCGTTTTACTAACAGAATCTAACTTTCTACCCCCCAACACAGTGCGACCATTATGTCTAAATTGGAGTGTCCAAAAGGGCCCTGGACAGCTGCAGAAACTGTTCCTCAGAAGGTTGAGCTTTGAAACAGCTGATCCGAGTCTGCGGAGCCACTTTGAGCAGTGTGGGGCCCTGAGAACTGTGTGGCAATGAGATCCAAACACCAAGTTCTCCAGAAGCTTTGAGTTTGTCACTTACTCTGCTACAGGTGCCATGAATACCAAGTCACGCAAGACAGATGGGAGAGGTGTGGAATGAGAGGCTGCCTCACAAGAAAAGCCACAAAGAGAAGTGCCCATTTAATGGTGAAAATTATCATCAGTGGCATCAAACACTGAAGAATACCACCTCCGGGATTATTTTGAGCAATATGAGAAATTTTAAGTGACTGGAATCATGACTGATTGAGGGAGTGGCAAGAAGAGCAAGTTTTGCTTTTGTTACTTTTCATAACCCTGGCTTTATAGATAGGGTCAGCATTTAGAAATACTAGATGGTGAATACTCATAACTGTGAAGTAAGGAAAGCCCTGTGAAAGCAAGAAGTGACCAGTATCTCTTCCAACCAAAGAGGATGAAGTGGTTCTGGAAACTTTGCTAGTAGGAGCGGAGTTGGTTTTGATAGAAATGACAACTTTGGTCAGGGCAGCAACTTCAGTGGATGTGTTGCTTCGATGGCCACTGTGGTAGTGGTAGATATGGCAGCAATGGGCAGCAGTTATGTCAGATTTGGTAATAGAGGAAACAATTTCGGAGGTGGCAGCAGCTACAATGATTTTGGCAATTATCACATCAATCTTCTAATTTTGGACCGATGCAGGGAGGAAACTTTAGATGCAATAGCTCTGGCCCTGATGGTGGCAAAGGTCAATAATTTGCCAAACGACAAAACCAAACTTGGCTGTGGTGGTTCAAGCAGTTGCAGGAGATAGGGCAGTGGTAGAAGATTTTAATGCCTACCAGGAAGCAAAGTTTAGCAGGAGAGGAGATCCGGAGAAGTGATAGGGAAGCAACAGGCTACAACAGATTTGTAACATAGCCAAGCATAGTGGTGGTAGAGCATAGCTGGTATAAAGAAGACATGTATGAGCAAAAGGACTTGAGGACTATATTTGTGACTAATTGTGTAACAAGTTAATTTTGTTCTGTGGACAGTGTAAAACATTCCAACAAAGGGCTTCAATGTAGTTTCTTTCTTTCTTTGTGCACGCATGCTGTTGATTGCTAAGTGTAACTGTCTGTTCATGGCACTGAATAAATGTTTTTCTTTAAAAAAGACTATAAAGTCAAGGAAAACCTACAGAGCAATTCTAGCTAGTCTTATGAGTTGAATGAGGTGACAGTGTGCCTATGTACAGGAGCCTTGGAAGCATGGTGCAAGCACAAGGTCAGCCATTGAAAACCACAAGCTTTCTGGTGCCATAGAGACTGAGTCTTAGAAACCTACAAGGGGAGTTCTGCAGGGTAACTGCGAGTCCTAATCAACTTGATGGCTGTGAGTTTGGTTATTTTTGTTCTGTTTTGGAGTGTGTGTGTGTGTGTGTGTGTGTGTTTACGTTAAAAAGCATCACTGTTGATATAAAGGTTCCAGTTCATACAAGCAGCTCCAAACCAAGCATGTTCAAACATATCAATAAGATTGGAAGATGGCTGCAGACAAGTTGGAATAAGATTGGAAGATGGCTGCAGATAAGCAATACACTTGTTTTGTGTCTTTAAATCTAAGGTTCAGTTTAAAAAATGGGTGGGGGTATCCTTCTGGGACTGAAATTCTTTAATGTTATTTGAATTTTTTTACATTACTTGAGTTTAATGAATAAAAGGAATTCCTAAGGGGCAAGATCCAGCTTTCAGGTGGGTGGAATAAGGATTCTCAATAAAATTCTCATAGGACAACCCTTGGTACTCTTGAAGGATGCACAGATACATTGTTGTGATGGGAGAAAATTCCCTGGCACCATTTCCTTAGCCCTTTCCTCACTGGTGCAGTTTGCAGTTTTCTAAAAACTTCTTCATAATAGGCCCCTGTAATCCTCTATGACTTTTGAGAAAATCTTTCAAGACTATGCCACTTTGTTGTCTAGAGAAGCGAAACCAGGGACACTTAATGTATCTGCTTAGACAAACTCTCATCAAGGAAATGGCTAACACAATGAGGTCAAGCTCAGTCTAGGCAGACTATAAATTTGTTCGTCGGATGTTAAACTGGATGTTTCTATTGACTAGCAAAGTTTCAGGGCTAATAAGCCCAAGATCTATAGGGACACCACTGGTTGGTATTTGCAGGTGCGGATGAGTCCAAGATTAGCAGGTCAAGCTCGTAACTGAAGAAGCAGATAAGTGAAAAGTCAGCAGATCTGATGGCAGACACCTGGTGGCTCTGGAATTGATAAGCAATATAGCATGCTGTTCACTCAAGTCTACAGAACTGCAAGTTGGCAAGCAGGGGAAGGAGCTACACTCTGAATCAATCAAAGTGTCCCCATTGTCTACTTACTTAAAAAGCAGCTGGTCACACCCCTGTGGAAACTTCTTTCAATTTCATCAAAGTTGTGACCTGAGTAAGAGTATTATGCCTTACCAAATTTTATTTCAACTGATTGACTGCTCATGGACATTCCCATTATGGGACTGATTACATTGTTAGAGTATGCTGTGGGCGATTATAAGGTATTAACTGCCAAACCACTGAGAATCTTGGCTCAGCCACTGGATCCCTAAAAAAAGTGGCCATACCATCTAAGTAACTTGTCTGCCTCGATTTAATTTACCCAGCACATTCGCTCAGAAGCCACTATTTGGGGTTTTACTTGTTGTGTTAGTCTGGGTAGACTAGAGAAACAAATTCATAGACACTTGTACATGTATCAAAAGGAGTTTTTTTATATACAGAATCAATTGAATATGGAGAAAATATCCCAGTCCAGAGCAGATCATGTCCATAAGTCCGATATTAGTCCATATGTCCCATATCAATCTATAAATCCCTCTTCAGACTCATGAAACACATGAAATGATGCTAAATACAGGGAGATCTATAGAGACCCATGGGTGGAAAGTCTTGTGGATCTACGGCAATGGAAGCATTTGAGCTCTGGCAGTGCTCTCCATCTGGCTCCTTCAGCTCCACGATTTTCACATAGCTCCATGTATCATGTCAGGAGGGATGTCTCACAGGGAGTGAGTGTGTATCCTGCCTCCAGCGAGCTATTTATTTCCACAGCACGTCCAAATGCGGTCATCAAACTGCACCCTGATTGACAGGCTAAACTGCACCTCTTCAATCTTAATCCTCAAATTGACAACAGATTATGTAAATTTCTTTCTTTCTCTCTTTCTTCCTTTCTTTCTTTGGTGTCCTGAAGAAATAAAGGCATAGCAAAATGTGGTGAAGAAACTAGATGGTGCCCAGGTATCAGAAAGAATAATATCTGCCTTTTAAAGGCTTCTCTTAAAACAAGCAGCCATCTTAGTGAGGCATCAACTAAATCCATATGGAAGACGCCCACTAGTCTGTGTGATCTAAGGATTGTAAATAATAAAATTCAAATCTAAAGGAGGGAATGGCATCAAAACTGGGAACACCCAGTTTGTAGAAGTGCTATGGATAACAGTGGAAACCCAAAATCAATTAGTTGGAACCACAAGTAGATTAAGTTGCCCAGGGAATCCCCTCTGATCATAGGTAAAGGAAGTGAATATCCCTGTTTTCAGACAAAGAATATTGTAAATTTGATTATGGCAGTTTCCATTTTAAAACTGTTTCAGTTAAGTAAAAGCAAAATAAGTGAAAGGAAGACACATGTGGATTAAGCCCCTGGTGAGTGCCCTCTGACGATGGAACAGGGATGCGAATAGCCTGGCTCTCTTGGAAGAGTGTTGCAAACTGAGTTGCTGCAAAAGCAGTTAGGTTAAAACTTAGCACCCTAGCATCTGATCTCCCATATGGTCCATTTAAATTTGTTCTGCCTTTTAATATTGTCTGTTTTCTTTATTATGGAGGTTTTAATGTGTTTAACTGTTATTCTTGCTAGGGTTTTGCTTGCTCTAATATTTTTCTGCATATGAGTTCCAGAATAGGTAAATCTATAGAGACAGTAACTGAATTAAAGAGTCCTTGAGGTTATGGCAAGAGAGTTTGGAAGAACATGGGAGCTAAGAAAGATGTGCATAAGGATGAAGAAAATATTCTAAAGATGACTGTCAATTTTTGTATCACTCTTCTTCATGTGATTGAACTATTGAATTATGTGATATATGAATAATATGTGGAAAGAAATGTTGGGGGGAAAGAGAAGAAACAGAAGACAATGCATTAGTGAGTGAACTTTTCTGCAGCTATGCATCCACTGCTCAAAAAAGCTTATTTAAATAAGTTTTGTTTGGAATAGACCCATGCATGCATAAACTGGAATCACGTGAGCAGCAATTCTGCAATGCATTTTACTTTTACAATTACACTCATGTAAAACTAAATCAAGCTCACTGACATAGATACTGACTCATAGCAAATGCATAGGACAGAGTAGAAGTGTCCCTGTGGAGTTTCAATTCTTATGTGAGTGGAGAGCCTGGTCTTTCTCCTTCACAGCAGCTGGTGGTTTTAGACTACTGAACTTGAGGTTAGTTGTCCAATGTCTAACCTTTATGGCACTAGAGCTTCTTACCCTCACCGGTATACATGGAGAGATCATTTCCTTGAATAGGTTTTATCAACAAAATTTCTAAGAACATATAATGTACATAATAATGAATTATTGGTAGTTTTTTTTAAAATCCACTTTAAGGTTTTCTTCAATTTAATTCTCTCCCTGTTTATGAATGGAGATGTTAAAGCACTTCTAAAGGAATCTGGCATAGATAAGTTTAGAGGGGTAAAAAACAAAACACTAGAACTTGCCTTGGTACAGAATATCTTAATGATGAGACAGTTGAAGCAGAGTCTGCTAGTAACAAGTGTTCATAACTCCATGGGTGTCAGTAAGTCTTTTCAAAGGTAATGAGGAATACAAGTCAAGCAAAGACTAAGTTAAATGGATGCCAGTTTAGAGGATTTCTATATATATATCGGTAATGCTACAACCACTCTAAGAACGCAAAATTACGCAGTGAATAGTGCTTAAATTGATTTTATCAGTCACCAATGCCTCAAGCCAAGTCAGAGCCAAATATTTTATGAGTACTGTAAGACTTGATATTCATTGTGGTTGACTGTGTGGAGAGCGTGGGTGCTTAAGATTTTAGAGAGCAGGTATGTATATTTTTTCCTCAACAGAGGAATGTATTTTTTTCTCCAGAGAGAGGCTGCAAGTCTGGGACAGAATTAGAAAAAAAAAAATTCTTTGAGTCTGCCCATCCAGTTTGTAAAATACTAGACTACAACCCCTGATATTTTTAATCAAGATATTTTAAAAGGGATATTTTCTGAGAATACTAAATGTCTCTATGCCCCACCTTGTTCTGACTCTACTCAATGTGCTTCCCTTAGCGGAGAGTCAAAAATATGTTTCTTACTAGCAAAGTTCTTCATTCTAAGAAAGAATGGTCCTATCCAGATTGGCCAGGTGGTCTAATGGATAAGCCTTCAGCTGTTAACTGAAAGGTCAGCAGTTCAAACCCACCAACCACTCAGTAGGAGAAATGTGTAGCAGTCTGCTTCCATAACAATTACAGCCTTGGAAGTCCTATATTGCAGTTCAATTTTGTCTTAAAGGGTCAGTATGGGTTGGAATCAACTAGAAGACAATAAGTTACTAAAATACAGTTCAAATTATATTTGGGCAAAGCACAAAGTGATGTGTGTCTAAACTGAAGAGCATCGACCTTGATGGCTTTATCAGTTACATTTCACATGGTACTCCATATTTAGAACATACTGGTTATCTGCAATATACCCTGGTTTATATATATATATATAAACACACATATATATACATATATATTCACAGTTAAACCTATTTATCATTGTGTAACTCTTATGGAAAAATTTAAATTTGAAAATGGGTTTGGGGATCTGCTCTGACCTTCCCTATACAAGTATTTATGGTTTGGGGTCTATAGTTTGTCTAGTTCATTTTCTTCATAATGAGTTAAAGAAACAGTAAATAATGTAACTAATACTTTTCATGCATTTCTTTCACTTCTGCAGGAGGGATTTTTGAAACTATGGAAAATGAGCCTGTTAATGTTGAAGAATTAGCTTTCAAGTTTGCAGTCACCAACATTAACAGAAACCGAACCCTGATGCCTAACATCACATTAACCTATGACATCCAGAGAATTAACCTTTTTGATAGTTTTGAAGCCTCACGGAGAGGTAACTATTTTCACACTTTTAAAAGCTTCTTTGGGTGATATGTCTACTCTACATGTCACCTTTTTGCTACTTGCCCTCTTTTACTGGCCATCTCTTCGTAAATGGGTTGCAGGAAATCTCGGTCCTCAATGTCACTGCCCAGTGCAATCTGAACGAACCTAATGGATGTTGCCCAGCACTGTTTTCTGGGCCTTTCTGATTAGCTTACCCTTCAGTGCCCTCCACTCTATGATTAACTGACTCAGCTGTGAATGGAAAATGTCAGATTTGATCTGTCTTTCCTTTCCAAAGCTGAGATACCACCATGAAATTGTACAGTGCAGTCAAATTAAACTTTGTAGAAGGTCATAGCCACCTGGCACGTGGAAATGTCCAGGACACATACAACTCACACAGGGAATTTTAACAGCTTGTAAATGCCTTCATTTAAATAACATCTTCCCAACTTTCCCTTCCTTTTATTTATTTTTTTACTGCTTGGGCAAGATTATAGAAATATGAAGCTTAATCTGTGAGATTAATCTTTGCATTCATTTTTCCTTTTCTTCTGAACACAAGACAAGTTGCCTGAAAAGTAATCTCATTTATATGAGGTTTCCCTCATGAGAAAATTCATTGGGATTAGTGGGCCTAGAGGAGATATTCCTCAGACACTCCTAGAACAAATCTCTGAGCTATAATTACATTGAATATAGTTGAAGCTTGGCGACCAACATGGTATCAGTCCAGGCTCCCACTACAGGTGTTTGTGTGAAAAGCAAAGGCCACTCATTAGCTGAGAAAAAGAGGGTCCCTGACATCCAAAAAAGAGCCATGGTGGTGTGGTGTGGTGGTATAGGCCTTGGACTGCAAACTAGAAGTCAGCAGTTCAAACCCACTATCACCATATAGGAGGGAAGATGTAACAATCTGCCTTGGAAAGTTGATGGGGCAGTTCTACTCTGTTCTATAGGCACCTTTGAAACAGAATTGACTCAACAATTCTGTGTGTTGCGGTCTAGTTACTTCACAAAGAAAAACTTGCTTATTAAAACATACCCATGAGTTGAACCGATTTACAAGTAACTGAATGCACATTGATATTTCCATGTAGAATGAGCTAGTTATTTTGAAGGTGTGCTCACCTAATACACCAGTATGCACCAATCCTAGTGTCCTTTCCAAACAAAAGTAAAACTCTATACTCTAGTAGCATAGATGAAAAGTCAGTAGATTTAATGATATTTTTCCTGCCAAAAACATGAAGTTAGTATCAATAATATAGTCTCTCTCTTTTTACATTTTTTGATTTGGGGCTTGTTGGAGATGTTGGGCATAGGTCAGAGTTGTCTATGAACATATAATACAACTTTATGTTTAGGTAGCACTTTTAGTTTACAAGATGTGTTCACAGACTATATCTCTCTACTATGCAGTAGATTCTTTCTCACTCGCTCACTCTCTTCCTCTCTCTCTCTCTCTCTCACACACACACACACACACACACACACACACACACACACACACATACACAGATATTTCCACCTACATATGATTCAAAAGCTTTCTTGTGAATGGAATTATCTGCCATCATTGTAAATTAAGCACCCTGAAATCTTCTTAAAACTGGTAATTTGCTGGCAAACTGAATTCAAGAGAATTGATTTCCTGTCGAGGAATATTAGCATCCAAGAGCTAAATATTAACAGGAATCTCAATCCATTGCTCATGCTTGCTGAAGTGGCAGTGCACAGACTTTCCTGATCGCATTTGTTTTCTTGCCAACCAATGGAAACACACCTAGGAAATGAACTTGTGAGGAAAATGGCAATTTACCCTGAGGCATTTCTGTAGCAAAGTATGCATTGCAATACCTCATATAGTCATTCTGCATACTACCAGAAAGTGTACTTTATAAATCAAAGTCAGTATTTGCTGTTCATTGATCTTTAGACTATGGATGTCAAAGTGTTAGCTATTAATTATTCCTTTACTCAAATGAGATATTTTTTTTTGCAAAACCATATAGCATTTTTACTTACTTTCTAAATATAGAATGCCCTGGTCATAAAAATTAGCATAATTTTGTTTATGACTTTACCTGCTTCTTAATGTTTATATTTGATTATTACCTAGCAGATTCGCAGGACTTTAAAATGATATGAAAATAAAAAATATTTAAATGTATTTCAACTTAGATTTAATACCTGATATTTAGGCATGATTGTACAAGATAAGGAGGAGAAACTCTCTCAAACTTTCTGGAAAAGAATTTGGTAGTATGTGTCAAAACTTAAAAATATCAGTTCCCTTTACTAATAGAAAGCTATCTATGAAGTAAAGTAAAACACAGAAACCAAGATGCTAGTAACAGGGTTTTGCTATTACTTATAACATCTAAAAATAAGAAGCTAACATGTCTAATATTGTAGGTATAATTAGATGGATGATAAAATGGTCATGGATGGACTATTCTACATACCGAAAATCTATAAATCAATGTTCAAAACTGCAGCCAACTTAATGTTGTTAGGCAACATCTTGGCTACTGATACATTTACCTGATCTACAGCTAAGGTTCTCAACTCTCTTTCTTGTGTGCCACTCCCCAGTGGTTGCCACTCATTCCAATATCTGTGTAAGGGGGAAACTGCTGCCAAGATCTTCCACTATCCCTTTAAGCAAAGCTATTCCATTATTCTGTAGTTAATTGGGTATCAGTACTACTTATGAACATTCATTAGCAGTACTTCATTTCACAAACCTGGAACTCCTTTTAGCATTTTAGAAAATAGGAGATAAACCGCTTTGCTGTCCGCCCGGAAGGTCTTTCTCCGTAATTCTATAGCATGATGGCTACCCTGTCATATGACAGGGCTTAATTTATCTGACTTTCATTTGGCAAATAACTGGCTTATGAAGCAGTTCTGAACGCTCCTGGGTAAGGCCCCACTAAGCAAGGGACTTATACTCCATCCGATTAAAAGTGATGAAGTGAGATCAGGAAGTTAGTCCTATGATGGATTGATAATAAGTTCTGCATTTGCATCTATCAGTAGTACTTAGCATTTCAGAAGTACTGAAAATTGGACCAAGTACATTTCTTCAGCATAGAGATGAGGAGTGGGAAGAAAGTTTTCAATAGTGACTAAAAAGAGATATTGCGAAAGGACAATCAAACTCACAGAGTTCTCTTTCTTTTCTTTTTTCTCTTCCCTTGCCCTTCATCTCCTCCTTGTCCTTAATATCAGCTTGTGACCAACTGGCACTGGGTGTGGCTGCTCTTTTTGGTCCTTCACATAGCTCTTCTGTCAGTGCTGTGCAATCTATTTGCAATGCTCTTGAAGTTCCACACATACAGACCCGCTGGAAACACCCTTCGGTGGACAACAAAGATTTGTTTTACATCAACCTCTACCCAGACTATGCGGCTATCAGCAGGGCAGTCCTGGACCTGGTCCTCTATTACAACTGGAAAACCGTGACTGTGGTGTACGAAGACAGCACAGGTATGAGACACACAAAGCACAGCACCTCGTCTGATCATGCTCGGTTTGAACAAAGGGAGCCAAGGTGTTCTATGGGCATTAAGATCATCAAGTGTAGAGCTTTAAAAAATATTCTTTTATACTGTTTCCTAAAATACTGTTGGAATGCCATTGGTAGCTAATATACATTTCTTACGTGTAGTTGATCCTTCCTAAGAATCCTTTTATCCTCAAACTTAGGAAGAGTTTTTAAAAGGAACCTCACCATGTTGATATATGTTCCAACCTACCAAATATATAAAAGATACATTTCATTTAGCCACTGCTATTAAAAAACATGACCACAATCCCATTTCTTAACAATTCAGGGAAAGCTGTAAATTACTGCGGAATTCAATCCCAACATGATTAGCAGCTATGGAAATGCCTACAAAACTGCAAGTAGATTAAAGAAGGTGTAGAAGGTGTGAGAAGGTGTGGCAATAAAATACTACTTCCTGGGAAAGGGCTAAGAAGTTATACTGATGAATGCTTTGTAGGTTATGCACCATTGCACTTGTTTGTTTAGGTCGAAGGATGGAAATATGCTACTCAATGTTTTGCCTCCACTAATTTTCTCTGGTCTCTTAAATTTTTGGCCTTGCTCATATGAAATTTATTGTTTTGGCCCCTCTTTTTTGCCTGGATTTTAGTTTAGCATTTTAGGATTGGCTGGAATTCAGTTCCTTTTCTTTTCAGTTTAAAGTTTACCACTGGCTCTCTATCATCTATATAATAGATTCTAAAGACAAATCTGAAAATCCAATTACTATGAAATAGATTAAAGCAATCGCATATGTGTCAGAATAGAACTGTCTCCATAGGATTTCTGATAACTTATCTTTCAGAACCGTATTGTCTGAAATACAATTCTTTGGGAGAATTTGAACTGTCCATCTTCAGTTTAACTTACCCATTTGTGCCACCTAGGGATTCCTGGCATACTCTTCTAAGCAAAGCTCTTTACCATCTAACCATATGCTATATTTTCATCTCCCTTGATCCAAACTCTAGCCTCTATACATTCCCTATATCCTCCCATCATGTAGAATGAAGAACTCACTATGACTCACTCTTACTCTCAAGGTCTTCCCAGCAATAGTCCGTTTCTGAAGATGGATCTTCACTATAGAACAGCGGTTCTCAGCCTTCCTAGTACTCTGACCCTTTAATACAGTTCCAAATGTTGTGGAGATCAACCTCCCCAACCATACAATTATTTTTGTTGCTACTTCACAACCATTATTTTACTAGCTACAAATCAGGTGACCTCTCTGAAAGGGTCATGTGACCCCCCCAAAGGAGTCAAGACACATAGGTTGAGAACCGCTGCTTTAGAAGATCATCTGCATAACAACCAAGGGGATAGATGTCATTATTCTCCAGGATCATTTTCTTCAAATCCAACATGACTGTAGGCCTCAAAAATGAATTACAAACACAAATACTGTACCACCTTATATATCAATTATTTTTATATAACTGCTATGTGCTAAATATTAGAATTTTATGTTGTCTATAATCTACTGTCTGCCATATAGAAAGTGTTTAATAATTCAGGTTGAAGAAATTCTGAAATTAACTGTCTTCTGAACATTGTATCTTCAATTCTGGAAGTTAGTTTCTTTCTTTGAACAAACAAAATGTGTTATGGTATGGACTGATTCAGGGTAACCCTACCCAGAGACTCTTTTATTCTCTATATTTAGTGATACAAAACACCAAATCTAACCCATTGCTATCTTAATGATCTGGTTTCTGACACTGTCAATCTTTGCAGGAGCAAATAGTTTCATCTTTTTTCTCATGGATCTGCTAGTGGGCTTGAACCACTGACTGTAATGCTAGCAACCCAACACCTAATTCTCAGGACCACATTTGGTAAAATATCTGCCTGAAAACTTTGCGTGAAAGTTAGTGGTTTTAAATTTTTAATGCTATATCAATTTTCTTGGCTCCTTCACTAAACCCTCACATTTACTATTCCTGAAGGGATGACAGTATGCCTTTTCTATTTAGCATTTAGTTCTGATCCTGTTTTATGCTGTCAAACAAAGTAAATGTTTTGGTTGAAAATGTGCTTCTATGTATCTTCATATATATCATCTCATTTTAGAAAGAAGCGAAGATAGGTGATTGGACACATAATCCATAAATAGTCTGGCTAAACTAGTCATCTGGAAAGAATAATCCAAGAGCAGTCATATTTTTAGAACTTGATCTACTTGCAGTGAAAGAAGAGAACTTGCAATCCTATGAGCCCCAAGCTCAAAACAAAGAGCCTTGAAACAGAGCATAGTGTTCTAGATGTATCAACAGCTAGATCTTTCATGTTGCCTACCTTTGTGAAACAGATCATTACTATGTGCTCATAAGATCGTGGCCTTTCTTAGTTTCTAGTGGTGACTGCCAACCATAAGATGAGAGATCTGTACCCTCCAATCACTCTGAGGAGGAAAGACTCTCAAATACACACATCACAGAAACCCAAGGGAGAAGCTCTACTCTGCCTGACAGGGTCTATAAGAATGTGAACCAGTTCAAGAGCCATAGTTTGGGGGTCTGTCTGACGATCTCTAGCAATAATCTCTCTCACATTTTCTGCCATTGGTAGTAAATCAGGATAATCTGAAAGAGAAGCTAATTAGTGAAAGATTTTGAAGCTTCATTTAATTAAAAAAAAATCTAATTTGAGAAAGAGTTCAGCTAAAGGTGTGGCATCACTGTGATCAATTTAAAATTTGGTTTAGAAGCATTTCAAATTCTGTTATCTGGCAAAGGTTGCCACAAAAATAAATGTCCTAATGGCCCTCCTGGTCTCAGGTGAGCCACCCAAATAGCCATTTGACACAACAGAAAACTCAAACTATCACGCAATCTTCCTTTTTGTCCTGGTGCTCATCTGAATGCAGTTGCTCAAGAAGTACTTATTGAAGTTAAAAATCTAAAAATGACTTTGTATTTTGCGATTGGGTTAAGTTAGAGATGATGCATTTAAAATTATCTTGCCCACAAAGACATTAAAATGTAAATGAATAATCAATTGAGCCATTAAACCGGAACCCAGAGAGTAAACAGGTCAAGTGAGATCAATGAAAGTAGACATCCTGTGACTTTAGATGTGTTTAATACTGTTTCACTCAGGTCTCAGTAGTAGTAATTCCAAGCCATAAAAAAGAGAAAACTTACTAAACCTGCAGGAAAAAAGGACTTAGGTGTGCTTAGTACGAGCCCCCTACCCCAGAAAAATATCCATTAAAGAACACTTTACTGGGATTTGTTTAGGAGTTTGCTAAATAGCCTGGAGCCAGCACAGATGTTGTGGGACCAAAAGGCCCATTACCCACATTGAAGTCAATAGGAGCAGCGTGCAAGTCTCTAAGGACAAAATTCAATTCACTAAATACTACCACACAGATTTTGGCCCTTTAGAAGTTAAAATGTGAAAGATTCCAGAGAAGTCCTTAACTGTAAAGTTTTGTGTGGTCACTTCTCTCCCTTTCCTAGGTGTTCTTGCCTCCAGATACCTATTTCTCTTGGAGATTATCAGTTGGAAATGACCTCAGGCACCTAGAACTTGCTGTTCATTGGTCATTCACTGGGTTTCATTAGACCCTTGGTGAAAGCATGGCATCCATCCAGACTGAGTGCCAAATGCAATTTGGAGTATAGCCAGCAGTTTTTGCTTTCTCTAGGCCAGTGGCAGTGAAATGTAGCCTCAGTCAATTCTACAGAACAAGGCTCAGCAAACTTTCTCAGGATAAAATTTGAGAGTACATAGTTCAGACTATGCAGGCGACATGGTCCATCAGAATTACTCAACTCTGTTGTGGTTGTGAGAAAGCAGCTATTGATAAACATCTATAGATAATATATTAGTGAAGGATGTGGTGTGTTTAAAAGTTTTATTGTTCTTGAATTATAAAAGAGATGAGAAAATGTTCAAATGAAGAAAAATGTGAGAACCCAATTTTTAAAAATGCACCCAGAGAAACAACTGCATGTACCATTTTGATAAATGTTTTTCAAGATGGAAGATGGATTTATTGATAGATAGATATAATTGAATGATACATATATAATAGCTGGATAGATGATAGATGACAGATATATAGATAGATGATAATGATAAATAGATGATTGATAGATAGATAGATAGATTTCCTTGTTAGATAGACGTTTGTACCTTGGCACTGTTCTAATTGTTGTGGATATACTATAGGCAGAAAATGCTTCCTACCCTATAAAACCTAAGCAGCCACAGTATGCCTAGTTAATCAACAAAGGATATGAATAAATATTTGGTTTGATAAAGTAGAGACAAAGACAAAACAAAAATACCCACTGTTGTCCAGTTTATTGAGACCCACATCCCATAGGGTTCCCAAGCAGGTTTCGACACCTGTCTTTCACAATTCATGATGGATGTGCTGCTGACCTTTCTGTTAGAGTAGCTGGGTGCTTTAGCCAGTGCACCAGCAGATCTCTCCTTTTGGTAAAATAGATGGTAATGAGTCTTACGAAGAAAAATAAAGCAGCAAAGAGTATTTGAGAGAGAGCTAGTAATAGGATTTGCAACCCCAGCTAAGAAGACCCAGATATATCTCATTAGAAATTATGATTTGAGTGAACATTGAAGATACAAAGTAAACTAGCCCCCACAAAGATTAAGCCTCTGGTGAAGCCCCAGCTGGGATGTGACCACCCTAGAGATCAGACAGACAGTGTTGTAAAGTGGACTATGGCAAACACAGTTAGGTTGAGGTACAGGAAAGGCTGACGTTGTTTTTGCCAAAGATAGAAATCAGGCTGATAAAAGAAATTTTAAATTTATTTCTGCAAATTCTGACAGGAGAAGACAGTAGAACTGTTACAACCTTGAAGCTACTTCATAACTTAGTCAAAGTACAGCAAGTTATATACTTTAAAATATGTGTCAAGAAAAGAGCTTTGCAATATAGCCCCAGGGGGGGTAATTTTCATGCTTTACATTGATCTCTTGACCAAGATAGATCAGTAAAAGAGTGAGAATCCTTCAAGTGCTAACCACATTTGGAATGTAGAGCCTGTTTGATGCCCTAAGGGAGCAGAGACCAGGTAGGTGAGATTGGGTGGTATTAAAAAGTCACTGAAAACATTCTGTTCTGAGTCAAAGGATAGGCTTGAAAAGAGAATGGAGAAAGCCAAAAGGAAAGAACATGATCACATATTTCAAGCTGAAAGAATTGAAGAAAAGATGCAATCCTCATGTTATAACACTGAAGAATCCAATGGTTAAACACTCAGCAATGTAGAAAGTATTAGAAGAGGGGAGAAATACACAGAATCATCATAAAAAATAATTTGTCAACCAGCAATTATTTCAAGATGTAGCATATGATCAAGAATCAAAGGTCATGAAGAAAGAAGTCCATAAAGCAATGAAGCCATTTGGGGAAGAAAAAAAAAAACGTATCCCCAGGAATTTACAAAATGCCAACTGAAATGTTTCAACAAGATGATGAAGCACTGAAAATAACCTCTCCTATATGCCAAGAAATTTTTTAAGACAGCTACCTGGGCTATTGATTAGAAGAAATCCATGAGTGTCTAGTCTAAAGGAAAGTGACCCAAATGGGTGTGAAGATTATTGAAAAATATGAATATTATCACCTGAAAATAAATTTGGGGGAAGATCTTTCAAAAATAAAATGTTGCAGTAGTACATCAACTGGGTGAGGCTTAAAAGTCAAGGCAGATTCTAAAGAGGACATGGCAAGAGGGATATGATCAATGATATCAAATGGTTCTTGTAAAAGCAGAGAATACCAGAAAAATACCAGTATTTCACTTACTATGAAAAAGCATTCAATTGTGTTCACATAACAAACTATGGATAAAATTAAGAATATTGGGAATTCGGAAACATGTTATGGTGCTCATATGACTACTGTACACTGTAATTTGAATAAAATAAGGGCATGATTACTTGGTTTCAAATCAGAAAAAGGTGTATATAGAGTTATATACTTTCGCCATACTTACTCAACCTGTATGCTGACCACGTGATCAGGGAATATGGAATACATGAAGAAGAATATGCATCAGGATTGAATAGAAGAGATTCATGTGTGTCTATTCTAAAGAAACCTGCAGAATGCAAACGAATGACCTTGCTTGCTAAAAAGTCAGAATATTTGAGCACTTGCTGAAGACAATCAAAGACTGTAACCTTTAGAATGGATTCTAACTCAATGTAAAGAAAGCTCAAAACTCAAACTCATAATTTGAACAATAAATAATGCCATGATAAACAGAAAAAAGAATGAAATTGTCATGGATTACGGATCCATAGTCAATGCTTATGGAAATAGCAGTCAACATATCAAATAATGTATTGCACTGTGCTAATATGCTACATAGGGTTATTTAAAGTGCTGAAGGTTAAAGAGGTCACATGAGGACTAAGATGTGCCTGACTCCAGCTATAGCATTTTCAATCATCTCAAATGCATGTGGAAGTTGCATAATGAATACAAAAGACAGAATAAGACTTGGTGCATTTGAATTGTGCAGTGGGTGAAGAATATTGAAAGGACTTTAGACTGCCAGAAGAACAGACAAATTTGTCTTGGATAATGTACAATCAGAATGTTCCTTAGACGTGAGGTTAACGAGACTCCATCTCAAGTATTCTGGACACATTGGACATGTTATCAGTAGAGACCAGTCCCTGAAAAGGAATGTCGTGCTTGGTAATGTGAAGTACTAATGAAAAAGAGGGAGACTATCATAGAGATTAACTGACACTGTGGCTGCAAGAATGAGCTCAAATAATGTAATCGTGAAGACAGCACAGGACTAGATAGGATTTCTTTCTGCTGTACATTGGATGACTAGGTCAGAAATTATGTGCTAGCAGCTAGCAACAATATGAGCATATTTTATATGCTAAACACTTGGATAATAAACACATTTGATGTTTCCCACAGTTTTGTGTTAAGTAAGATAGTGACACTATGTCTGTATTTTATGACCCATTGATGCTTAAAGGGTCTATCTTCTCATCTTGGAGATCTGAATTAGACTCTTGGACAATATGTCTTGTGAGCAACTCCTACCCATCTGTCAGTTGAGATTTGCATGTTGCTAAGAAGCTGAATAGGTTTTAACAGTTTTCCCAGATTAAGACAGACTAGCGGGAAAGCCATACTGATCCCCTTATAAATATCAGATAGTAAAAATCATGTGCTTCTCAATGTGTCAATGCAAGATACCCAAACAATCACAAGCATAGTAGAGAATTACTCTGCCAGCTATGAGGACACCATATTAGGACTCACTCTGGCATTAACCACCAGCAAAGCTGTATTTTAAACACTGGGTTAGACTTGTACTTATTTTATTTCCTTCCATTTTCCCATAGACAACAGAGCCAAAACCGAAAGGAAAGAGAAAGCAAACAGAGTCAATCAATTACCCAGAACAAATAATCTTAAGACCTAAAGATTGAACTTAAAGAAAGTTAATACACAGTTAACAGAAAATGACGCTTTCCACAGTGAGAGCAATTTCCTTAGTGTTGTTAGTGCCATCTGTGCTGCCTTCCCACAATTCCTCCCCAAAAAGTTAGTAGATAAATAGAGTTTGACCCTTGGTGCCAACATAATAATAAACCATCGTCTCTTGTTTCTCTACTTTTACTCTTTCCTAAACTTGTGTATACACTCGGTCAGCCCCTTACTAGCACCTCATTCCAACCCTCAGAATGCTGCTTCGGAAACCCATCTTTTATTATTTCATCCCAGGTACATTGTTTTAAGCAACCATGGATTTGAGCCAGAATTCAGGACCAAAGTGAATTAACTGCAACATGGTTCATCTCTAAAGTTTTGACTTGATTCTTATATGCGGTCCTTCCCAATAAAAGTGAAATTCTTTTTAGGGGGGTCAAATTCAATTATCCTTGCATATGTTGTGCTTTTGAAAAATCCCTGTATGAAGATCTGCACTTATCTGTACTGTATTTCCCCAAGTAATTTCCTCACTTCCCACTTCAATTTCTCAGTACTGGTCTTCCCTTCCTTCTGGAGGGGGTACACGGTAGACTTAGAGCACCTTCGAAATCCTATTAGATTTGGATTTATGAATATACCAACCCTTTTGTGAAATGCCATTTTGCATGTTTCCCTAAGTTGAAATAAAAAAGAAATTAACATTTAAAATGTGTGATCTCATTGTTGGGTCCCAAGGGCTTACTAGAATCATTTTTAGGGCATCAGACCACTGATGTGGTTTAATGAACTGGAATTTGCTCTAAGATTTGAGAAAAAACTAGGTACTTTTCTTTAACGGATGCTCATTAAATGTAACTAAAGCTGTCCAGAAATGGAATGTGCTGTAATGGGAAGGAGAGATGTTCCCAAATGGAGTGTTGAACAGAAACTGTGCAGAGGGGGCTCATGCATCAAGTAGGAGGTTGACCTTTAAGGTCCCTTCCAATTCCTGGCATCTGTGACTCATTTTCAGGACTGATCCAAACAATTAACCTCACTGTGGCTCACTTTCCTCACTGGAAAGTAGCATTGACACCTATCCACCTTAGAGATATATTCTAAATTTTATTGAGCTATTTATAAGGCATGTGGCATATTTCATAAAGAGGGGCAATGTATGTAGCTAAGTGTGTTATTATTTAAGGAGAAGGCGTGGGAAATTTTAAACACCCACTGGAAATTGCAGGGTTTTTTTTCCTCCTCCACCATATGCTCCACCTGCTCCCAGAGTAAAGTCATGCATGCAAATAAGCAAACTTGTCTGTGTCCTTTCTCAGGTGATCAAAGCAAGCATTGGAAACTAGCCATCAGGACAATTTTGAAAGCAATCCCTATATTCAAAGCCTAATCGAATATTCTCTCAATGGGCTCATTTTTCTAACCATAAAGCCCACTGCCAGTGAATCCAGTTCAAATCTTGGTGCCCCTATGTAAGGTTTCCAAGATAAAACATCTTTAAAGGAGCAGCCGACCTCATTTTTCTCACTTAGAGTGACTAATGGGTCAGTTGTCCTTCTACTAAAGAATTTCTCATACCCGAAGTGTTTTTTATCCCACTGTGTTCATGCAGAGTGAGATGGGAACATGGGTTTTTAGGATAATATTTTATGTCTGCATGGTTTGCTTTTTGGTTTAGAGAGATGCTGCAAGACATGCTAAATGAGCTCCTGCGATTTCTTCAGTTAGATGCAAAACTTTTTATTTTGTCATATTTGCTTTAATACTCTGCTATCTTCTCAATATACAACAATAACAATAATATCAATAATATTGGGAATATTTTAAAAGTAGGTTTGGGATATAAAAACCTCTCTATATATAATTATACTAGCATGCTTCCAGAAAACAAAGATTTTATTTAACATTGTGACTACTGTGGCCATCAAATAGATCTAGACTCTTGATGATCCTATCAGACAGAATAAGAATGTCTTCTAGGAGTTTCCGGGCTATAGTCTTTCCAGAATAAGTATAGTGACAGGAGACAACCCTGGCACATGCCTTTCCTGATTTTAAGCCATGCAGCATTCCTTGTTCTGTTCCCACAACTGCTTCTTCATGCATGCCCAGATTCCACCTGAGTACCATTAAGAGTTCTGGAATTTCCATTCTTTCTCAAGGTTCTCCGTAGCTTGTTTTACCCTATACAGTCAAATGTCTTTGCAATAATCAATGAAACACATGGCAAATGACCTGTTTCTGTCATTGCATGAAGAAAATGCAAAAAGTTTATTAATGAACTACCATATGCAAATGGGAACCTTGATTGTTGAATGTCATGTAGATAGACTTGAAGCACTTGCTGATGAAAATCAAGAATTACAGCCTTCAGTATGGATTACAACTCAATGTAAAGAAAACAAAATCCTAAGAACTGGACCAATATGTAGCAGCATGTTAAATGGAGGAAAAATTGAAGTTGTCAAAAATTTCATCTTGCTTGCAACCACAATTAATGCAGTCTAGTGATAAAAGGACACAGTGTATTGGGTATATCTGCTGCATAAACTCTCTTTAAAGTATTGAAAGCATTCAAATTCAAGGATGCTACTTTGAAAAGTAAGGTGTGCTTGATCCAATCCATGGTATTTTCCGTCACCTAATATGCATATGAAATTTAGTCTTTGAATAAGGAAGACCACAGAAAAATCAATGCATTTGAATAGCACTTTTGGCAAGAGACTTTGCCTTACGTACTTTGGGCATGCTACCATGAGAGCCCAGTCCCTAGAGATGGACTTCAGGCTTGATGAGGGGGTGAGGGAGCAAAACAGAGGAGAGATCTCAAGGAGATGGATTGACACAGAGGCTGCAGCAATGAGCTCAAACATAACAACCACCAGAGGGCTGGCAGATCTCAATGCTCTGGAGTGGGTAGTATTTCCTTCTGTTGTACATAGGGTCGTTTTGTGTTGGAATGGACTTGATGCCCCCTAATGACCACAACGATCTTTGCTGCAGCCTTTCATATCTTCCTCTCTGAGAGCCATCAGTGGATTCCAACTACCAGCCTTTAAGCTAGCAGTTAAGTGGGTTACCATTATACCATCAGAGTTCCTTTTATCCATAGTAGAAGTATCAAACACAGAATATTAAACATGTGTAGAATAGTATTATCAAGTATGAGGAGGCTTCGAAGGGTCCATGGAAATTTTCCATTATCTTTCCATTTCATTTTCCAAAGGACAGTTTGACACCCTCTTGTATTTAAGTCGTAATCCAGTTTCACAAATTGTCCTGATAATGGTTCATGACTTTTTTGCTGTTGTTCTCTAGAGACCAGAGTAGGTTCACTCTCTCTCTTTGCCTGTCTTGTCTCTTTAGTCATTGGTGACCTAACTCAGTTCAGTCTGCCTTGAACTTTCAAGGTATTCTTTTGGAAACCCAGACTCATATTTCCCATAGCATGTCCTTTCATTTGAGTGTATCTCTCTCTCTCCTAGTACCTGAATAACACTTTTCAAGTCCCTTCCCCATGGTGGGCCAGGACAGAAAAATAGAAATAAACATCATGGCTACCACGTCCATCTGAATCATTACTTTCCTCTGCCGTTGGATCCAGTTTCTGGCACCATTGAAGCAGCTGAACAAGGCGAGCATCCAAACACAGACAGAGGTGGAGCCAAGTCAGGAGATGTGCCTAAATCAATTGCCTTTGCCTGAAGAACGATGTGTCTAGCAAATATTTTTAATTATTCATTACTATGAAACGTAAATGATGGATTGCTACAAAATGCAAATATAAGGACAAATTTTGTCTAAAGTGTATCTCTTATGAACTAAAAGGAAAAAATCCTTTGGAATTATAAATTTGACACTATTTGCTAAGAGACGAAGAAAGGCATTTCTCAACCAAGCAAATGCTTTGGGGGGAAAAATTGCAAGCCACGTCTCTTCTTTGCCAATTTTACTTCCCACAACTTCACTTTTGAATCTTTTAATCTGCTGCGGGTCCTCACCTACCGATACCCATGCACCTGCAGATTGAAAAATGAGAAAAGTTGAAACCTATCAAATAATGTAAAAATTAGCTTATTTCAATCAGAAACTGGTCTTTAACAAGAAATCACTCCCCAATTCTGCTCTTTTATGCAACAGCCATGAGGGTAAATGATAGTTTTCTGAAGTTATTTTTGGAGCAATATTATTGTTGGGAGTTACAGAGTCAATTTGACTCTGATTGACCCCACATGAGCTTTCCCGGGTAATTTTGGGGAGAGCAGATTCCCAGGGCTTTCTTCCAAGGCATCTCTGGTTGAGTTTTAACTCCCTATCTTTCTATTACAGCCAGACATTTAACTTTTCCACCAACAGCCCTCATTTTGACACTGCAGGGTACTGGAAAAAAGAGGAAAAGAGAGTGGGCCACTGTTCTGTTGTTCCCCTCGCTCGCCAAACACCTTCTGAAGCTGTGCCTGTTCCCTCAGCACCGACAACCTGGATTTGTTACACAATGCAGTGAACTGGAGAGATTGCTCTTTGGACTGTCTCTCTCTCTCCAACATAAACTTTAATCCTGGATCCTGAAATCCGGAGCAAGTTACTTAACTGTGCTGGGCTTCAGTTTCCTTATTAGTAAAATGAAGATAATAAAGCGTGTCTCATTGAATTAGTGAATTATTGTGAGGACTAATGCAAGGAACCATACAAGCAGACATCGCCATGTGCTCAATGTGTTAGTCCGGGTAGAATAGAGAAACAAAATTCATAGACATGCATATGTATGTAAGGGAGAAGTTTATATACAAGAGGAATAGAACATTGAGCTAGCAACCCAACCCAGTCCGGTCCAGGTCCACAAGTCTATATTAGCCCATATATCTGATATCAGTTTATAAAGTCTTTTTCCGATTCACAAGACACATGCAATGACACCAAGACAATCACAAGCCAGTTGGTACAGAGTCTTGTATATCCAGTGGCAGTAGACGCATCCTGCAACAGGCAGGAATTTCCCCACGGCTCCTCTAATTACCAAAGCTCAGGGTCTATCAATGTGCTGTCGTGTATCTTGTCAGCTGCAACATCTTCTAGGAAGTCAGCCTTGTGCCTTATCATTAGAGCATCTCCAAGGAGCTGAGTCGTAAATTTCTCACCTCTAAAGGGGAAATATGGCCAGATTTCGCAGAATTCTCAGGAGAAAGTCATGCCGACACAGAGGTCTCATTGCTATCTCCAGATTGACAGACTGGACTCTGCCCCTACATCCCCAATCTTGAAATTGACATGAGATTACATGACTGTCACACTCAGGTTTCTCCTACTTTTAGTTCTTCTCATCAGGCACGCAAAGACAAATGACCTTACAGTAAAAGGACAACTGATTTATGATGGGTACTTGACAGCCTTCAACCAACCTGACTGCTTAGAGCTTGGAAACAAGGTAGACTCCAATCATATTGCGTACTGTGATTTTAACAGGAGTACCACAAGTAGAGAAGCTTATTTTCTTATAAGTCTGGAAGCTAGACAGTCCAATCAAGTCTGTGTCCATTCCTTCCTTATATGCAGTCTTGGGCATTTGTTTATTCCTTGGTTTATAGATGATCTTCATGTGCCAGCTGTCTCCACTTGAATGTGCCTCCCTCTGTGTCTTACCTATTTTTTTTTTGTAACTCAGAAGTAATTAGATGTACAGTCCATCCTCCTTGGGTATGGTCTAATTTCAAAATGTAAAAAGAAGTTTAGTTCCAAACAGGATTTATATCTATAGGGTTAGGATGCCTGCACAACTCTAAGGGGACACTGTTTAATCTGTAACAGAATCTATAATACAATTTAATCTGTAACTATATACCAATTTAAATTTGTCGTGTTTAAAAAAGAAAAATGATCATTAAGCCTTAATATGGTTCTACAACCTGCTTTAACCATTGGATTCTGAAGAGCGGTATAATTACAAAGTTATTGTACATTAGAACCAAACTCTCTTAGTTTCTTCATGCTGCTGTAACAGAAATTAGGATCCCTGGTGGCACAATGGCTGAGGGGGTAAATGCTCACCTGCTAACTAAAATGTCAAGGCTCCAGCCCAGCCAAATACTATGAGGGAGAAAAAGGCTACCTACCTTTCAGCTTCCTTAAAATTAATAGCTTTACAAACCCTAAAGTTGTGGTGGGGCGTGAGGGCAGTTCTCTGTCCCTTAGGTTACTAAGGGTCAGAATTGGACAGAGGGAAAATAACATAACAAAATAAAACACAGAACCATACCAAACCTATTTCACTTCTGGGAGTCCATTTTACTCCAGTCAAAAGGTACAGCCCAGAAGCCCACTGGGGCTGTTCTGTCCTGTCTGTGGGGTTGCCTTGAGTATGAGAACAATGCACAGGGGAGTGGCTTTCACAAGGGAGGGTAGATCTGAATTTGGGTGCGACTTTCTCTCTTGCAGTTGGTCCAGAGAAAAGGTATGTCTCCAGTCAGCCTCTGCTCTGGTTTCCAAAGTCATCTCCACATGAATATGTGAATCGCCATGTTTCCGTGTCTGACCTGCTCCTTTTGCACGTCGGAGACATTTGTGTTGGAAGCTGTGGAACGTAACAAGGAGTGCTACTCCCCACTTGGATCATACCCTTAAGTACACGGTTTAGGATTTGGGGAGACCCCATTCAATCCATAAAACAAATTTATCTGTGGCAATGAACATTTTCCCAAAGGAGCCACAAAAATGTGGCTACCAGGGAGGGGTAGGAAGCAACAACAACATCATTCAAAGAAGAAGAAAAAAATGCATGATCTGAAGGTAGCTGGCATGTAGGCTGTATCTTGTGCACTGCACACTGCAAGCTCCTTCTGAAGGCTCATAAAGCTTAATATTCCCTATTGATGTCAGGAACCTGACAAATCCTGAAGAGACAGGGCTGCATACTTAAATTTAAAAATAATTAAGTCCATTTCCCAGTGTGATAGGTGTTCTTGAATGAGAGCCAATATCATGCAGTGTTGCAACACCAGTTAGCTTTACAGGAAATAAGTCAAAGGCTTTGTCTAGCTGTTTGTATTGCCCTCATGAAGTACTTCCATTTGAGAAAAGTGGGGCTGAGTAGATTCATATACATGAAGGATCAAACACGAAGGATCCATCAAGCTGGTCAGCTGACTCTATGCCCTTTTCTAAAATTTCCAGTGGGACATTTAATATATATATATATATATATATATATATGTATATAATGGTTCTGCTTGTATTATCATAATCTCTAAACATTCTATGGTTTTGCTTCTTTTAAATCAAGTAAGGATTTACCCATTCAGCATTCAATCATAATTAGAAAGAGTGTGTAATGAGCCATTTAAAAATAGTTTATATGGCAGGAACCAGAAGATTACATAAGGCAGCCAAACTCATTAACTGATAAACAGTATGTTCTATGTGAATACTTGATGAAAGGCTTAAGGAAGTTCGCAGTCATAAGACATTCTAGTTTTCCATTCTCTGTTTAAGTGAACAGGTATTACGAAAGTCCTGGAGGTAGAGGGCCTTACACATGAGGCTGCTAGAAGCAGCACCAGCAGTTTGAACTCACATGTCACTCTGTAAGATAAATATGAGACATTTTGCTCCTGTCAAAATGCACTGAAACCCTCAGGGCAGTGCTACTCTGTTGAATGAAGTTATGAAGAATGCATTCAACTCCATGGGAGGGGGTGAGTGATTTAAGAAAAAAAATACCCAGAGGTTTCCAGTTGCAGGCTTGATTGGTCAAAGATTTGAAGTGTTGGCTAACAGTTGGGAGATGACAATTGCATTCTAAATACACTAGAGATACTTTGGGGAAATTGTGCTTCCAAACCACACATAACCACAAAGGCAAAATATCAACTTGACCCACCACAGAAAGGAATGACAAATGAGAAGTCGATAAGATAACCTTTAGGTAGACGGATGCGTGACATATCTTGGGAATGCTAGGAGTTTGACTGTAAATGGCAATAAACAATATACTTTCAACAGAGCAGTCTCTGTTGCATCATTGGATGTCATTTTCTAGGTTTAATTCGTCTGCAGGAGCTCATCAAAGCTCCCTCCAGATATAACATTAAAATCAAAATCCGTCAGCTGCCCTCTGGGAATAAAGATGCCAAGCCTCTACTGAAGGAAATGAAGAAGGGCAAGGAGTTCTACGTGATATTCGATTGTTCACATGAAACAGCCGCTGAAATCCTTAAGCAGGTAAGAGAGGTATGGGGTAGGTGGGAGCCTGGGGGAAGTATTTGTGTCTCTTTAATAAAAATTGGCATCTGATTTTCACAGAAAGCAACATGATGCAACTACAGCTGTCAAGTTTAGGCTGAAAATTACAGTTTTCAGGAACTATTTCAATGAGGGGCTTGAGGAAGTTCACGTGGAGTCCCTTGCTGGCATGGTAGATAGCTAATGATGCCAGGTTGGTCCTGTGAATGCATTTGCTGGTCTGTGTTTCCTGAGAGCAGAGACTGACAGAAGACAAGAATGAAATGAGAGTTTCTGATAATGACAATCAGCATAAAAGCAGGCTCAGAAAGTGGAACGTAATCTAGTCCCCACTCTCCTGGCTTCCCTAATGCCAGCAGCCTCGCAGCACTCTCTCCCTTACCCTATTCACCGAAGGGAGGTCAGACCATAGCACCAGTTAGGAAGACACTGCGCTTGGGTTTGTTAATTGGCTGGATGCACTCATCACAACAACAAGGGCAACAAAAACAGAAAAAGCAACGAAACAAAAAACACACTGCCATCCAGTCAATGCCAAGTCAGAGTGAGCCTAGAGGACAAGCTGGAACTGCCCCTATGAACTCTTGATGCTGTAACGATTTACAGCAGTAAAAAGCCCCCTCTTTTTCCCATGGAGCTGATGGTGACTTTGAACTGCTGACCTTTCTGATCATGAATATGCCCCCAGGACTCCTACAAAATCAGAGATGTCATAAAATATTCTATATCATATAACTACTGGTTTATAATATTAAAAGCCTTAGATAAGATAAAGATTTCTGTACTGTCAATTTTTATCTATATACATCATATGAAGATCAAGATCATCAGAAGAAAAAAACACACAGGTGAAATCTGGGAAGGTTCCCAAGGGAGAGAGGCAATATCTCAGAGAAGGTACCTCTCCTACCCTCCCCTGACAAAGAAAATCATGGAGCTTCTCTCTCTCTCTTCTCTCTCTCTCTCTCTCTCTCTCTCTCTCTCTCTCTCTCTCTCTCCCCCATCTAGTCAAGTTCTGCAGGATAGGCTCATTCCTGCCTAAGATTGGCCTCCCAGGTGAGTCTTTTCTGGTCTGGCAATGCATTTCTCACTCAAATACTCCGGGGTGATTTGAAAGTCCCAGATCAAGACACCCCAATTACTCCAAGAGCCACATTTCAGGAATGAAGGGCAAAGTTAGTTAATTTGTTTGCCCCACAGGAATAATATGTCAAGATGAGTAATCATCTGAGCCAGATTTCATTGACAAAATATCTAATTCGTCCTAAACATATCCTTCCTCCAGGTGTTAGGACCTCTCATCAGGAATGCAGATGTCTAAGTACAGTAAAAGAAAAAGAGAGACATGGCAGTCACTGGAAAAAAAAATCATCTTTTTTTTCCAGTTTTTTGTAAACAAAGCTCTGACATGTATTAATCTGCACAGATGTGGACATATAAATAAAAGCTATTAGTAATGTTCAATATATTAACATCAATAAAACAGCCTCATAACATATGAGCACATCAGGATATTCCAGTGGAATTATGAAGGAAGGGAGAGAAAAAAAAGTGAAAGAAGATATTAAAAAGTTCCAAAGGTTAGTGATCGTCAGATTGGAGCGATTCATTTCCTATTCCCAAATGCTTGCCTCCACCTACCTACTGGACTTTTGGCAAATGTCTAGATACCTTTTAAAGAGTTTTGGTGATACCATGGTTAAGGCACTTGGTTGCTAACCAAAAAGGTTTACAGCCTTGGATGCCTGGTGAGCTCATGCTTCTCTGTTCTACAGGATCAGATTGAGTCAGAATGTCCTCAATGGCAAGAATTTCTTTGTTACTGCTTTTTTTTTTGGGGGGGGGGGGTGCGTGGTGGACATCACTACCCTCTGGTGGTCATGGGAGCTACCCAGTCTTGCTGCCAGAGAGCTGCTTCTGGATTTGAACCGCCAAGCAAATGGGCCGCAGTCCCACACTCAACAACTACACCACCAGGGCTCAGCCATTATTGCTTGTTTTAAGGTGGATTTTTGGTTATTGCAATGGGCCGGGAACTTTACTGACAGTGAATGAACTGCCAATCCTATGAAGTACAATTTAGTCATTCCCATGCTGTAGGAGAGAACTGTAAAGCCTGAAACACCAGTGTTCTCAAGGTTGAAGCAGTCCAAGATAGACAATAGAAAATGCTTCTGTATCATCTACCATCACTATGACTGGTTGGTAATCAGATTATTGTGATCCATGGGTTTTGTTTATTTTTTCACTGATTTTCAGATGTGCACCACCACACTTTTCTTTCTGGTCTATTCAGCCTGGACGTTCCAATGAAACGTGTTCAATAACAACAAAAATTGCATTCCACAAGCCTCCACAGACAGGCAAGAGAGAGCAGTGAATGAGGTACATTGGCATTGAACAGAACACAGGTGTCCTGCATGGAAGGGGAGAATTCCACCACTGAGTCACCAATGCCTAGCTCCAGCACTATCGGAAACAAAATGACTTTCTCAGAGGCACACACCCAGGACAGGAAACGCAGACCCCTTGATCCCACCCAAGTCTTCCTCCACCATCAAGTGTTGCCTCTCCAGTTTGATGGAAGGTATCTGTTAGTTACTCTTAAATGATATTGCATTAACAAATCTTTAGAATTATAATTTTCTTCTAGGAAAGCAAGCAAGCATGTTGCAGTAATCCCAACAACTAAGAGATTTTAGAGGTAAATAAATACTATCAGCAGCCCTTTATCTTCAGGCTTCATTTGAGAAATTTAATACAGTTCATTAAAGTGTGTAATGGAGTGTGGACCAGAACTGAGAAAAACACTCAGATTTTATGTGAAGCCTCAAAATGCAAAGAAGCATCCTTTCCCAAGAGCCTGTTACAGCAGAGGCTGGGGCCTTCCACTGCATTTAAGAGAATGATTTGCTGATGAAGCTTCTCTTTGTTAGAGACCCATTTGGTGCACATAACTGGCCACATGGATCCCAAAGGGCAAGACTGGGACAAGCAAGAGCAAAAGTGCATTGTGGGCATGGAGAGAAGCTGTTGGAGTTCCTCTCCTATTTAGAGACATTTTGACATAAAGGTCTTGTGTGTGTGTGTGTGTGTGTTCATGAATATTCATATATGATTATGTATATTTATCTATATATGTACAGATAAGTATACAAGCACACAAAGAGGGCTTCCAAAAGTTTATAGAAAAATATCATTATCTCTCGATCTGATGTCTTCACCAACTTGTAAAGCCTCTCATATGTTTATGAGGATATACACCATGAAACCAGAATTTTTTTCCCAAAGCTCTGAATTTAAATTTTTTTAATTTTCAAAAACAACCTTATCATCTTCAAAGTACTCTCCATTATACTTAAAGCACTTGCCAAATCTGTGATTCCATTCTTGGGAACGTTTTTCAAGCTCATCTGTTTGGATGGCTGACAGCACCTCTCTTGTTTTTTATTTCACTTCTATATCATCAAATCACTGTCCTTTCATGTCCCTCCTCACTGATGGAAATTAAAAGAAATCTCATGGAGTGAGGTCAGGTGAGTAAGGTGTGTGGCATAAGAAAAGCAGTTTTTCCCAAAACCACCTCACTGAGATGCCTGCATGAGCAGGTGCTTGTCATGGTGGCAAAATCAGCTCCCTGTCTGCCAAAAATCAGGCCTATTTTTGTCACATAGGGCTATACAATATTTTCAGAACCTCTAAATAGAAAGCTTGATTAACAGTTTGACCTGGTGGAACGAACTCCAAATGTACTATTAGTCCACATCTTTGTTCATTCAGGAAGTTGATTAATGTCCAGAAGCAAGTTTGTCATCAATCACATTTCACCTTTTTCTAAATGAGAAGACCACACCTACACTTGAAGTTTCCCATAGTGCTGTCCTTGTAAGCTGTGTTCAACATCACAACAGGTTCTATGACATTTTTCCCGAGCAGGAAACAAAATTTCACAGCTGCACACTGATCTCTTAAGTCTACCATCATAAAAAAAAAAAAAACAGGGTTCAAATAAAACTGCTTTTTTTTCTTGTTAATCTTACTTATTAATAATTTTATTGGGAGTTCTTACAGATGTTATAACAGTTCGCAATTCAATTAGATAATGGATGATTATACAATTGCTGCCACTATCAGTTTCAAAATATTTTCATTCATCTTGAACTTTTTTTTTTAATAATTTTATTGGGGGCTCTTACAGCTACTACAACATTCATTACATCATTTGTATCAAGCATATTTGCACACATGCTGCCACATATGTTTCCAAATATTTTCCACTTGAGCCCTTGGTACAAGCTCCTCTTTAAAAAAAAAAAAACAAAAAAACTTTGGGCTGAGCCCCGGTGGCGTAGTGGTTGTGGGTGGGACTGCGGCCCACTGGGATGGAGGTTCAATTCCAGCAGTGGGGCTGGGCCTCCTAATCCCACCACCGGAGAGCAGTGATGCCCCCCCCCAAAAAAAAACCCCCCTCCCCCCCCCTTTTTTTTAATGACTCATTTTATTGGGGGCCCATACGACTCCCATCACAATCCTTAACAACATGCTTTTACAAGAAAAAAAAAAAAACAAAAAACGGTGACCTTAGAGAAGCTTCCCAGGCAATGCCACTGGATGCACTAACTCAGAGCAAGTTTTTGGATCCTAGCCTAGCAGGAAAAATGCCTATGATAAAAGCTTCATTCTATCCAGTACAATTCCGTTTTTTGGTACCCTCCCACATAGTCAAACCCAGAAGTCGAAGAGCACTGTTACTGATAGGTTTCTGGGGTGATTTACCTTCGTTCTTGCTTCTCAATGCTGAAGCAATTCATGCAGCAGACACACTTTTAATACAAGTAACTTGTATGAGGGAAAAGGGAATTTCAGGTATTATAGTCTCAAAAAGTGCATGCTATCTCTGGAAGCACATTTGAAAGGAGTACCAGAACAGGAACACAAATCCAGAGTACAGAGTTAAGGAAGAGAGGCCAGGGGACCATGGGCTTTGAGAAAGTTCCAGAAAGAAAGGGCGTGACCCTGTCCTCTGACCGGCAAGAGAGCACCCTCAAAACAGGAGAAGGTGGGTGGCTTGCCCTTACTCTGGTATTTATTCCCTTCTATCCCCTCTGACTGGAGAGGCATGATTCAGAGTACTGGTCAATCTTGTTGGCTGAGTTGAGGCAAACCTGTGTGATGTCATGTCGCTAGTGCCTAGGTGTGTGTGCCCAGGCTGGCTTCCACCTGGGCCTAGGTGGCCGGGGTCTGTAAATGCCCAGTTTGGATTTTCTAAGAGGTGTCTAATTAGAATGCCTGACTTTCCTGAAACCCCTGTATTGCTGCCCTGCCAGGTGATTTTTGTTCAGAGTAGGCACTCGGTGGAGACAACCCCTTTATCCCTAATCTAACCACCTGTCATTACTAGGGTTTCAGTTCATACATTCCAAATAAAGCATGTCATGTCTCTGCAGTCAGTGGATGGTAGAAGACAAGTTCTCTCAGCAATACACTTGTCTCAGTCTGCTGAAGGTGTCCATAGAAAATAGTGGAATCATAACAGTGGCTTCTAGGGAATCTATCTTCCAGCCCAATTTCATTTAAGGTCAGCTCAGAATATGACGGCAATTTTTCTGTAACTTCCAAAGAGTAATCTTGATGGATTTTCTTAAAGGGTACAGATCAATCACAGTACTCATTATGAAAACGTTTTGAGAAAGTAGAAAAGTGCCTGAGTGAGAAAAACACCAGGCAAGTTGCAAGAAGAAACTTGTTTTTTTATACCCCATGACTGTGGCCCTGCTCATTTTGCAAAGGTAGCCCAGGCTGTCTTACGAGAAACTCATGGGAAAGCCTTGTCCACCCTGCAGGCCTGATATTGCCCCTTCTAATGTCTCTGGGCTACCCCAAATCAAGGAACATCTTAAATAAATATGAACTAAGGTCCTCAGGGATGGCCACAGTACCATTTTGATTTCGTGTGAACTGAAGAGCACAGAGTTCTTTGGGAATGCGTAAGAGGAAGAAACACCATCTTCTGAAGGGGATGACAGGGGAGGGTTTGTAGAGAAATGATAGGTCTATACTTTGCTTGTTTAATAAATTTGCATATACTTTTATGGCAATATTTTTTGACTTATCAGACTCTGTACATTGATGATCCATAGACATGCATACAAAAGAGGAGGCTGCAAAAGGTTCTTGGAAAAAATATAATTTAATTATAAAAGAATTTTTCTATGAACATTTTGAAGGCGCTTCACATATAGAAAGCAAACTTCCACATCTTTCTCTCATGGATCAACTGGAGTGCTTGAACCTCAGTCTTTCATTCCGCAAAGATTACAGCCTAGGGACAATTATACTCAGTCCTATAAGGTCACTGTGAGTGGACTCATCTTGACAGCACACAAAGGTGTGTGTGTGTGTGTGTGTGTGCATACGCACATGAGTGGTACCGATGCTTAATGCCCTTGGCTGCTCCACCCTGACAGGTAAAAAGTTGGAGTCAACACAGAGTCACCTTGGAAAATAAATTTGTACTGCACACAAAAGCACAATTGTTCATTCTTTAATGTTCAATGACACAAGTGGGCTTTCTGAGTCTTCAAGAAGATGCTTATTGTTTGAAAAGTGAGATTTGAGATTTTAGAAGTTTCTGTAAGTGGTGCAAACAACTTTGTGCTTGAGTGCTAGCAAAAAAGTTGGCTGTTCAAACCCATCCAGTGGTACTGCAGAACATAGGCTTGGTTTCTGTGAATTTGGCAGCTGAGACAACTTTACAGAGCTCACATATACTGCACAACATATGGCTGGCACAGATCAGAATCAATTTGACAGCAAGGTTTTTGTTGTTGTTGTTTTTTGTGTACTTTTACTTCTGGCTTGGGATCCCTGGATGATACAAATGGTTTGTGTTTGTCTAATAATAGGACGATGGGTTATTCCAATCCAATGAGCAGCACCATGAAAGAACACTGTGGTGACTGATCCATAAAGAAGTTACCTTTGTTTCACTTTTGTTTGAGAAGAGGTCCAGTTACTCTCCACACAGTGTAACTTGCTCTGCCGGCCGAGGACAACAAGCTTTGAGGGAAAAGGCAGCCACTTTACTTTCAGCGAGCTGCTGCATTCTTCCCTAGGAAAAGGAGTGCTCAGGGCTTCAGGGCTGTAGTTCTGGCCGCACAATGATCAACATTTTCTCCCAGCGAAGACAAAGGAAGACAAGAGGCCCACATCTCTCCGACTCCTGCCAGGGGCCAGTCATGGTGTTGGACATTCCGCTTCATACAATCAAACCACCTCTCTGGGTAAACTTTTACTCTCATCTCAGACTGGAGGGAATGGAAGTTCAGATAGGTGAGAAGTAAAAATGCACTGTCATGTCTTTGGGTTAGCATCTTGCTGCTTAGCCTGATGTGCCACCAGAGTCAATTGAAGCTCTCCCTCCATGGAGTAGTCAACCAGGTATATAGTCTCTATCCTGAGAGTCTAATCTTAGAGACTCCGTGTACTCACTCTACAAAGAATGAAACCCATTCAGAGTCTCTAATTACTTTCTAGACTTTCAGAAAAGTCTGTAAAAAATACAACCACTTGCTGCTGATCTCATTTTCTTCTTCTCATCCTCCTTCTCGCTCTCCTCATTGTCCTTCTCCCCCTCCTCATCCTCCTTCTATAAAATCAGTATTAGCTGCTTTTACCTTTTTGTGACTAAATCACTGCTGAGGGAATTGTTCTGCCAGGTCAACATTGTCTTTTCTCTCATATGTATTCCTCCACACTTCCTGTATGTTCCTGACATGTTTTTCCACTTTTTAATTACAGTTAAATTTGTGTGTGTGGGGGGGGGAGGGGTTTAGGGGGTGGTGAGGTGGAGAAATCAAATGCACTTTAAAGAATATATTTGTCATTTATCTTAAAGTGAAAACTGACGAAAAATCTATACTTATTCCTGGGCATGCTAATCACTTCAGCAAAGCAATTATTTTCATTCATATTGAACAAGTACCATATGATGAGAATTTGAAAAATTATTTCCCCCAAATCTGTTTGAAATGCAAATGTCAAGACTTGATTAGGCTACAGAAGAGCAGGGCTTTCCTAAGCATAAACTCGCTTCAAGGTTTGAGGAGAGCTGGGAGTTGCCCATTATCTAGCACTTTTCACGTGGACCTAAAAGGGTCTCAGGGCCCGGGGCCATCCATGACCACCCACCAATGCTCAAACAGCCGATGCCCTCCAGCTCTGTGACACTACTGCTCTTCTGAAAGCTCCGGGCACCCAGCACCCTTGCCCCCCAAAACCACAACCAACCAGCTGCAGTTGAGCTGGTTCTGCCTCAGGGAGACCCCATGTGTGTCAGAGTCGAAGTAGAACTGTAGATTTGGTTGGCCTGCTCTTTTCAGGCACAACTTGCCAGACCTTTCTTGCATGGCACCTCTCTAGATAGAGGTCAACCTCCCACCTTTCAGTTAGCACCTGAATCTGTTAACACATTGTACCACTCAGATACTCCCTCACCTCCCAAGGCCCATGCTTCACACAGCTAAAACTTCGCCGCCCACTTCAAAGTAAATGTGATTCTACGTAGGAAGTGGTTAAGAGAGAAGAATCCAAAGTTTGAAGCAGAGGATGGGAAGGCTTTTATGTATGGGGCACCCATAATGTACTTAGAACGGTGCTGGGAGGTGATTGAGCAACCCTTGAAGGAACCTCTTTTTACGTTAGCACTGATTGTTAGGGATGATAAAATGCTTTTCTGGCTTCACAATGATCACACACTGGTCAGAGCAGCATTTTGCTCCACAGGCTTTTCAAACGGCTGACATTTCGGAAGTGGATTGCTAGAGTGTTACCCCCACACACGCTCTGGCAGGACTCAAATCTCCAGACTTTTTCTTAAACACTGCAACCATTTCTGTCACGTGAGACTCCATCTTAGTCACCCCGTGCTGCTATAAAAGAAATACTGTGTCTGTGTGTGTTGAAACAACAGGATTTTTTTTTTCCATTAGAGGTATGCAGGCTAGAAGTTCAAATCAGGTGTCTGCCAATTTGATTCCATTCTCCTTTCACTTACAGAGGATCCTCACATGACTTCTGTGTCCCTCTGGCAATACTGCCTCTGTCTCTGCTCTTGGTCTTTATATCAGTTAGAAGTAATTAGGTTTAGGATCCATTCTGCACTTGCCTGACCTCAACTGACAGATTACATTTCATTACCTTAGATTGCATTTTGTTACCCAACTGCGTCATGTTAGATTACATACACAGGTTAGAATTCCAGTTATATAGATGCAACTTGATTCCTCAAAGCACCTCATCAGTATTACATATATCCCCTTCTTTCTCTGAAATCAGTGTAAAATTTACCACCCGCTTTCCAGCCTCCTTGCCACACAGCCCCAGTGCTCACGTCTCTGGGTCAATCTTTCTGGTCATTAGTAATACTTTACCCAAGCCAGTCCAAGATGCTGCCTGAAGTCAGCTTCTCTATGAGAAGAGGTAAAGGAAAACACCTTTCTTTTGCCTTAAGCCGGCACTCTGCTTTAAAGTATTCCCCAACCCCCCAAAATCTGTAATTAATATGAGAACTACTCACTGACTTACCATAATTCCTATTAGACTATAAACTCCGAGATAATAGAGAAATTGTCTTGGTCCTATTAGGGCCCAAACTTTGAGTCTTTAGTACATTACTTAGCATGTCGTAGGGTTCTGCAGAGTGAATGAATCAATTGAATGAATGAAAAAATGGACCATGAACTGAGCTAGAGATGTTCCTTTTGTCTTTAATACGTAATCTCTGTACTCTCCTTCCATCCACCTGACTCAGTATGCTGTGCTCTCAACTCTGGTATCCACGCCTGAGGAAACCGTACCGCTCTAGGGATCAATTTCCTCAAAAGGAAGCGGTGTTCTCTCGACCCTGCGCATCCTGCACCACTAAGAACTGTCATGCACTTGAGCCTGCAATTCGACTGCCTACAGATAAGGTAGCTCTTTGAAGAGCTGCACAGTTGCTTTCAAATCCTGTAGGAGGGCCCACAATGTAAGCCCCTGTTCCAGAGTGGGAGCCTGAATGCTAATGCACTGTCTGAGTGGGGGCAGGAAAGGGGGCGGGGCTTCTGGGAGTTTCCTCCCTGCAGGAACAGTGGCCAGGAGGCTGGGCTGCTCCCTGAAGTGGAGCAAAGCCAGTGGAGGAGTGTGAGTTTACAGCCGGAGATGCATGAAATTTGCTGCCTTGTTTACAGGAAGGAGCGCGTCTGAGAAGGGACCCTCACCCCCAGAACACTGTGTCAGTAAATGGTCTACTATATTTGAGCCATTAGTTGGCAGAACACATTTTAATGCCTCAATGTTTGGCAGAATTATATTGCCTTTTTTTGCCTGTTAATATTAGCATGTTCCTGCTCCCTTGCCTTACCAACTTTCAAACTGACATAAAAACAATGTCAGAGGGTGAGAATTATGTACGTTTTCATATCTAGATTCCTTAGGCAAGAAGCACAAGAACAATGCTACTTAATAAAAGAACCGTAGTGATGTGACTCCCCTGTAATCTGGAGCCAGCTGTGGTTGAGGGTGAGCAGGGGTGGCCAGATGGGTTTCATTCCACATATGTCCCCATCTGTGAAACTGGGGGAAAAAAGCACGAACAAGCACACCTATTTTTCTAACAGAGTGAAAACCACTGGTGGATTTCAGCCTATCTAGCCTGGGCACACAATGTAGTCCACAGCTCATGTGATAGAATATACTAAGTGCAAATAGGTAAATAAGCAAAAAGAAACAAAACCACGGTGTAGTTGCGAACGTGAGTCTCCACGTCGTATGCTCAGTGGACAGGAAAACAAACTCCATGCTCACTGCCTTTGAGTTGATTCCAACTCTGAGCGAGCCTGTAGGACAAGATAGGACTGCCCCTCTCGGATTCCCAGGCTGTAGTTCTAAAGAAGCTGGAAACCTCCTCTTCCTCCTGCAACAGCAGAGGTTTCAAACTGCAGACTTGGGCTTAGCAGCCCAGTCTGTTACCCCTATGCCAATATTCAGTGGTGGGAATGGGATCCTGAACTAATGTCTCCAATGCCAAAGCCAAGGTATCCCGCTCTCTGAAATCACTGCCTTGAAGCAAGTCTGTGCTTAATGCTCTTATTGGTTTCCCCAAATCAGTCCCTTTATGCATAAAATCAGATCCTCGTGTTTGATCTCGCTAAGGTTCTCTTCATCTCTGAACATCTATATGAAAAATAATTGACTAGTGTCTAGACACACCCTGTCCTGTAGCGTCCCAAGGAGTCACAATCCACTGCATGGCAGTGGGTTTGGTTTGGGGAGACGTTAAGAGAAAGCAGTGTTCATTTTCCGGCTAATGTACCTCATTAATTAAGCAGTTCTTTCTTTTTTAAAAGTTCCCAGAGTCCTCTGATGGTCTTTGAGCTAGTTAACTGATGATAAATTCATTACTTTGGGTAAATCTTGACAATATAATAATGATGAATCTCAATTTGTACTAACTGGATGGTAATTTGTAGTATATTATATAATTATTTTGGCAGCACATTCTCATCCTAATTATATTTCTCGAAGGCTGATATTAAAATCTATTTACAGTCCCCAAGTACACAGTTACTTTTAGTGGTAAGAAGCAATTCGTAGCTATGAGTATGCTATTAAATATACACAGGAATTAATTAACCTCTACAAATAACCAACAATGTATCAAAAGCATGCACAATTTATCTCCATATTTTTGTGTCCAGATGCCCATTTGAGGTTTCTCAAAAGGCTCCAAAGAGATTTACAAAAGGATGTCGATTTGCTTCCTCTAGGATGGGGATGCACGGCAAATGACAGACACACATGAGCAATGAGCTGAAGGTTAATGCATCAAGCTTCAGCTGCATTAAGAGTTTGGAGAAATGACCATTGTCATGGGACTAGGGAGGGGTGGAGTACTCTGGAAAAAATCATGTTGTGGACCAATATGCTGGAGCATACCTTAAGCCTATAGCAGGATCAGTGAACTCCAGCTTTATTCAAAATGGTGTGCCCTGGGAGATGCCCTTGAATGGGTCTTTTGGGGTTCCAGGGTCTGTCTCTTTTATCAGACTCTCTATGAAGAAACCTGCAGACTGAAGCGGGTTAAAAACCACTTTGTCCTTCTAACCAGGTCCTCTTCTGAGATACTCCAACCACCTAGACTTTGCCAAGAGGACTCATCTTCCTGACCTTCCCCTCAACCACCAGCCAAGTCTTGTATTATTAAGTTAGTCAATCCCATGTCAGGTATCTCTTACCCATTTAGATGGCACTCAGATTTATTGTGTGGTTTCTGAATGCCAACGATTGTGTCCCTTACTTAAGGGAAATAAAAATAATTAAAAAGTCTTGCCTATTGGGATCAATGACTGTCAAGTCCATTCTGACTTACAGAGCAGAACGGCTCCATAGTGTTTCCATCACAGCAGCATGGAGAAGAAGCTGAGAGCTTGGTCCAAGGACAAACACTTCCTTACATTCTTGCCTGCAGTGTTCCATGAAACTTCTCTCTGCCCGAAGGAGCCCTGGTGGCATGACGGGATAAGCCAGCCAATTCTCTCTGCAGGACGGAGCTGACACTGTTTGCTCCTGCAAAGATTTAGTCTCTCAGACACTAAGAAGCAGTTCTACCCCACCCTTGTAAGTCAGCATTGCTAGCATAAAATGATGTAGACTCCCCATCTGAATATATTTCAGAGTCGAATTCATGTTTCCATATCTTTCATAATTTCCCTCCTGTTCTTGTATAATTGAGCGCCCTGGCACAAATACCATCCCTCTCTTTTTCACCAGATACCCTGGAAAACTGTTCATTCAAACTCTATCTCATCCCTGTTTGAAACATTCAAGCACCTTCTTCTCCCCTCCCAATGCCTTAGGCGTCAAGTTCATACAGTCTTTGTGATCACACAAAGATGGTGCAGGACAAGACAAATGTTGGTCCCATCATGCAAAAAGATGCTTTCAGTCAGAGTCAAATTGTTCCAGCAATAACAGCATCATAGTATTTATTCCTCTACACCTTATACACACTGTTATTATAATATCTGTTAGCTACAGGCCCTATAATTGCATCTATTGCAAAATTATAGCAAAACATACACTATATTTTTAAGAACCCCTTCCTTCTTGATGAACGGTGACAACATTAAAGAGATTGAAGTATTTCCTAAGCGCCACCAAGATGTACTAGTTTTCTAAGTCTGCCATAATACCCCAAATTGGCTTTTAAGAACCGAGGTGTGTTGTTTTCACAGTTGAAGCTAGCACGACAAATCCCAAGGTTGGGAGACATGTTCTCTCCATAGGTTCCAGGAGATCATTTTTTCTGGCCTTCCTCAGTTTCTGGTTGCCCAGATGTTCCTTGGTCAGCTATCTACTGTAACAGAACCTTCTTCCTTCTGTCTTCCTCTCCCTGCAGAAGGATTACACTGTGACTATAGTGTCACACACTATTTCACTGTGACTAAGGATTTCACCACCTGACTGTAGTCTACCCACGTGTTCACAGAGAACAGTCTCAGTAACCCCATCATGTTCACAGACATGGTAGGCCAGGACTTTTTTGGGGGGGACACGAATTGATCTATAACACCAATAGCATCTAAATTGCAAGACAAGCAAACTTTAATTAAGTCAAACACCTGAGAGGTGTCATAATAGAAAAACAATGTGGGCCTGAATTTCTGGGGAAGGAAGAACAATGAATGAGACTCCTCATGGCACCTGGAAAGAACATTTTATGCCTGGGTCCAGCTAATGGAGAGAGGTTCGCTGAATGAAGTTAAGCAATTGATCAAGATCTCTCAGCTTGATGGATAAAACTGTAACTCTAATTTTCCTCTCACGAAACAACCATGTGCTTTTAGTTAAAGTCAAAGGTCCTAAGGTGCAAATTATTATATTTATTGTCATATATACTGCTGGTTATCAATTAATGAACTAATATAGTGAAAACAACCCTGAACAGATATTAAACCTGGGTTAAAATATTGAAAATAATCTTCATTTTGCAAAGGTAAAAGTTTGAAGAGAACACTTCCTCTTCATTACATACAGTGATCACCATGGTAAACATGTTATAATAGTCAAAAATGGTAGTTATGATCATTTTTATGGCTTCAATATATGAATCTGTTTAATATAATTCAGTGATTTTCAACCCTGGTGGCACATTAATATCCCCTAGTGTGATTTTAATAGCTATCAATGCCTAAAATGTAACCAAGAGACTAAGTTATCTGATTATTTAAAATGGTACTCAGACATTGATATCCTCAGAAATTATTCTGTAGTTTCTACTGCACTGAAGAACTCTAACATAAGTAATTTAAATAAGGAGGTCTACTAGTGCTGCTAGCCACAAGACTGAAAATTAATACTCATCAACCACTCCAGGGGAGAAAATTTAGCTATTTTCATCAAGACTCTGAAACACAAGCTTCAGAAATCCTATATAGGGCAGGCTGTGAGGTGAATTCAACCCAATTCCAGTAGATTATATGAATAATTACTTTTTATGCTTTGTAGTGGTTAAGCTCTCGGCTGCTAACCAAAAAGTGGGCAATTCAAACCCACTAGCCTCTCTTCAGGAGAACGATGTGGCAATCCACTTCCCTAGAGGTGAAATTCCTATGAGCTTTATTCTGTCCCACAGTGCTCCTATGATGTGTCAGAATTGTCTCTACCAAAATGGATACTTTGGTAAGTTTAAAGGCTAGGGGAGACAATGACCATATAAAGATATTGAACTCGAATAATGAAAGTATAGGATTTCTATCCAGGAGGACTTACTGAATTATAATAAAAAGAGCCTATTTAGTTGCCATGATCTCCAAGGTCAGCAGTTCAAAAACACCAGCTGCCCCACTGGAGACGTATGGGATTTTCATTCCCATCATCATTTTCCATCTCAGAAACGATAGGACCACTATGAGTTGGCTGTGGCTCTCTGGCAGTGAGTTTGAGAGAACCATTCACCACATATTGGCCGTCACAAGATGTGGCAGCCACAAGACCTCTTTAAAGTGTTGAAAAGCAGGGACGTTGCTTTAGAGGTGAGACTTTGCTTCACGGAATTTGAACATTTCAGGAAAAGACTAGTTCCTGAATAAATGCACCATGCTCAGCAGCAAAAAAGAACAAGATGCTCAGTGAGACCGCTTAACACAGTGGCTGCAATGAGGACACTAAGCTTAAGAACAATTGTGAAAATCATGCAGGGTTGGACAGTGTGCTGTTCTGTTGTACATAAGGTTAGAACTGACTCAAGGGCACCTCAGGAAAACAACACCTAGTGGCCAGTCAGTCAATTCCTGGTGACTCTAGGTGCTTGCTGCCTAGTAGAACCATGCTCCAGAGGGTTATATGATGACTCTATGTTTTTCAAAAGTAGACCATTGGGCCTGTCTTCTACGATGTCTCTTGGTGAAATTGAACTGACTTTTAGCTAGTCTGTAAGCATTTTCCACTGAGAGATTATGCAGATACTTCATAAAATCCACCTTCCCACCATTTAACAACTACACACTTGACGCTCAAGTGATTACCTGCAGGCAAATTTAAGGGCCTATTTATATTGGGTCCGTGATGAAGGAACTTCATACGAAGATGTTACACAGTTTCTGTGGCTTTCTAGTTTCTGGAATTCATTCCATACTTTGCTGCTAAAAACATTTCTCTGACTGTTTTCTTTTCTTCACCTCATCTTTCTACCAGCTTCCCCTGCATGCTGCAAAGAGGTTATTTTTTCAGGTTCATGTAATCCTTCAAAAGCTCTATCTTCTCCTGTTCCCCAGATTGACTCTTTCATTCTGCAGCAGGAGGAAATCATCCCTGCTCTGCTCTCAACAGTCTGTATTCCCAAGATAGCATAAGCTCATCTCTTGTACATCCGGGGGATGCAGTCTGGCTCTTTGGGTAAAGAGCTACCTTACTTAATTTTTAATATCTATTAATATGATCTGCCATCTCCCTCCCCATCATAGTTCTAGAGAGAGGAGCTTCTAAAGAAGTTGCAATTGAAAGGCATTCCCAAGAAGGGCAGTTTATCTCTGTCATCAAATCTATATAGAGAATCTTGTTATGAGTTGAATAGCGCCAAGAAAGAGATATCGAAATACTACGTAAACCCTAAACATATAAATAGGACTTTGTTTCCCAATCAGGTTTCATTTTCTTACAATAAGTAGATCATACCAAAGTAGAGTTCTAACTTTCTGAGTGATATCTTATAAAAGGGGAAAACTGACACAGATTAACACAGACAGGAAAGTACTCCGTACCAACAAGTGAATATCCATGATTACAGAGACAGAAAGAGAAGGAACATTTCCCTCAGAGCTTGTGTCCTGATTTAGATTTGTAGCCTCTAAACCCACAGGACAATATTTGTCTGTTTTTTGTATTTTGTTGCTATTGCGGTTTGCTTTCTATGCATTTATTCTCATTTAACTTGCAAGCAAGAGGAATGTGAAGTGTGTTTGTATGAAATATAGGCACTGCCTTCTGATGTAAGGAAAAATCTGAACCTCTATTATGTGTATCTAGCACCCATGTATATGCATGTGTGTGTGTGAATAAGGAAGACTGGACACAAAATTTTAGAAAGTTGTCAACCTCAAAGAGCCAACCTCAACCTCAAGTTCCCCCTTGATATGCGCACTGGATAATAATATAAAAGGGTCGGTGTCATATTATAATGAGAGAAAGAAGAAAATATGAGGCCACCTATTTCTTGTTGCTGCTGTAATAAATTACTTAAAGCTCAGTGGTTTATAGCAACCAGAATGCATTCTCAGGCATTTATGAAAGTCTGAAGTCTAAAACCATGGCATTGTTGGAGCTGCAGGGTTTCTAGAAGCTTTCAGAGGAAAATCCATGTCTTCCTCTCTTCCAGATTTTGGAGGCTATCCTCATTCCTTGTTTGGTCATGTCACATCTCTTTTGTCCTTCAGCTTCCATGTGTTATGTCACCTTCTCTGTGTTCTGCCCTTCCTACTTCATTCTGATAGAGACCTTCATTATGACAAGGAGCCTTGCTGGATAGTCCAAAATAATGTTTCTATCTCAAGAATCTTAAATCCCTTTTATTATTTAAGGCAATGTGTTCACTGATGCTTGGAATTAGAACATGGACATTTTCAAAGGAATAGTACATATCTCAATGATGGGCTTCTGGAGTCTGGTGCTATTTTTCAAGGTGTTCCAGTGTTATTTCTTTAGGCATAATTTAATTTAAAATGATGCAATGGTGTGTGGTGTGTGTGTGTGTGAAAACAATAGCAACTCCTTTAAAGGTCAACTCATGCATCATTTACTTCATCAATGACTAATATTTTAAAAAATTATGTGGCAAAAAGTGTACTTTACTTAAGACCCAATGAAGATGTCACCTATGGCAGCAGGGCTGGCAAGGAAGCAAGAGATATATACTAAAACACAGACCCTTTCCTTAAGATTGTTATTCTGAGGCATAAGGACTTGGTAGCCACTTGGCTTTCTGGAGATTCTCATACTGAAATAACTTCTTTCTTGAGGTAAAGCCATTATTTTGGCTATTATGCATGTCACATGTTTGGAAGTTACCCACTTGAAATTATTGACAAAAAGAATCTGGTGTTTTGGTATTTATCTTGCTATTGAGAAAGCTCTAAACACAGAAATAAACTTCAAGTTAGTCAATATAAATGTCCTACTCCCCATATTTTTCAATAGAGAGGAGAAGAGATAAAGACCATAAATACTACAAGAGTCCCTCAAAATTGCTTATGATCATGTTAGTTGTTGCTTCCCAATAGCTTCTTTATGTCAATGATTCATTCCATATGGATTGTCATAAGTAATGGATTTTGATAATTTATGGAGAAAAATCCTTGAGCTCTATCTTCATATCATTGCACCGAATGCTAGAAAATAATCAGGTTTAAATATGGCAAAGGCATCTTTGAACACTTGAGCATGTTCTTGAAAGACTTTGATCCTCTGTTAGTCCAGGTAGGCTGGAGAAACAATTTCATATGTATATGAAACAATTTCATATGACATTCACATGTATATAAGAGAGTTTTATATAAAGAATAATTGGACATTAAGAAAGCATCCCAACTCAGTTCAGTCCAAGTTCGTAAGTCTGATATTAGGACATATGTCCAATACCAATATATAAAGTCCTCTTCAGACTCATGAAACACATACAATGATACTGAATGTAAGAAGGTAAAAGCCAGTGGATAGAAAATCTTTGGTTCCAGTGGCATTGTAAGCATCTCAGCATTGTCAGGGGTGTCTATTTGGCTTCTCTGCCTTCAGAGGTCTGATTGCATCAGGGTAGGTCCATGCGCCTTCCCCAGCTCAGGGCACTAGAATAACTCCATGTGTCTTGTCAACTGCAATGTCTCCCAAGAAGTAAGGTGAGAGAGAAAAGAAATCTCCCGCCTCCAAAGAGGACAAACCAGATTTCCCAGAATTCTCAGAAGAGAGGCATGCCTATACAGAAACCTCATTGTCTCTGATCAATTGGCAGACTAGACTCCACCTCTGCACTCTTAGTACTCTCAAGTCCTCGATTGACACCAGATTATGTAACTACCACAGACCCAAGGATATTCCAAATCTGTTACCAAACTTAGTATCAGAATCCACCAATCATGTCTTTGTCATCATTATCTAAATTTGAAAGAGATTTTCTAAGAAAAACTAAACCAGGGTCTTGACATTGCTTAGGCTTTACTTGATAATGTCACCTATCTAAACCCAAGAGACAGTCTTTGGCCAGAACAAGGGGGGCTAGACTGAGAAAAGCCAGTGTTGATGTGGATGAGGTCCTGAGAGTTTTATTGTAAAAACATCAGGAAGCATTGAGGTTAGTGTGGTGTGACCGTGGATAATGAACAATAATGGTGTCTGTGAGTAAGGTGATAACAGTGAGTTGCTTGTTGTCCTGCCACTGTTTGCATGCTTCTTAAAAAAAATTATCCTGATATTAAATTATTGGTATTCTATCTCTTTTTGTATAGTCATTGTAAATACAAACAAAATAGCAATTATTTCTGGGCACTGAAACTACAGAGCAGCCAACTGACCCTCTGCCATTCAGTAGCATAATCTAGAAAAGCTCTGAAAAGAGGCATAAGCCAAGCTCTCTGAATGGTGATTTGCAGCTTTGGTTATCTAGATGGACTTGAGTATCAATAATATGTTAATCAATTTTGACTTTTTATCATTGGTTTTATGCTAAAAAACATGATTAATCATTAATCATGATTTAGAAAAACAAACCCAAAACTGATTCATCAGAGATCTTCTTTCCCATTTCTCTTTCCATTTCTCTCTTTTCCAGTTATTTCCAATATGAAAAGTTTCACCTCTCCTTATAGATAAAAGTGCTTATGCAGTGTACCCCCCAAATTGTTATTTATTTACCTGTGTCCATCTTTACAAAGAATTAGAGCAACCTAGAAAAGTATATTTGTGAGACAATGTGATAAACATACATTGTTTTTTAGGGGGATAAGCTGATCTGGTTGAAGGGGAAAGTCTCCTACTCCCGTAATGAGTTATAGTCTCAGAAATCCACGGGGCCAGTTATCCCCTCCCTGATCAGGCAGTCATGAGTCAGAATTGAATAAACAGTGGCAGTGAGCTTCATTTGCTTGGTGCTGGGGTGGGGAGCTGAAACAAATTAAGCAGAAAAATCATCAAACTGAGAGAAATTAGTGCACACAAAATACTTACCATATGTCCCAAATTAATTGCTAGTGGATTCACAGTTTTGACCTCAAATTTCCTAGCAGTCAAAACAAAGACATAAGCAAGACTCATGACTCATCGTACTGAAGAAATATAACAGAGCAATTCAGTAACATTTTGAGAATAATAAGACTTCTAATGGATGACATACATTAGTCTATGCCCCACCTACTTTGTCAGAAACAGAATGTGACCCTACCCAAACACAAGAGTGCACGTGCACACGCGCATGTGCACATGCACACACACACATATGCACACACTGATAATCACATCTATCCTGTATCCCTTATAGGATAGGGAACCTTACCCCACCAGTTTCCCCACAACTTCATCTTTATTAAAGCAGACTTCCCATCTTTCTACCTCCGAACAGCTAGTAGGCTTAAACAACATTTCAGCTAGCATCAAACATTTAATCATGGCCCTAGCTAAGTGCAGTTCCATCATGTACCCTTGAAAATTGGAGGTTAACAAACACCACCAATCACTCCCACATCACAGGACTTCCAAATGCAGGAGGGATTGTAGACACTGACCACACACTTTAATTAAGACATACTATATCTCCACATTATAAAATAAAGTTACAGATGCATGCTTGCAGCCAAGTCAAATATAATGTCAAAGACTCTTTTAATAAGAATGATTCTATGAGGAAACTGCTGTCCCTAAAAGAGTATATCAGCAGAAGAATTTAAAGGGGGCATGTTATTGACATGAACAGTGTTGATAGCCATGGTGTTTAAGGACTTGGCTGGGCTGCTAATTGAAAAGTTTAAGAGAGGAAGATGTCACTGTTGACTTTGTTGAAGACTAATCTTTGAAACCTTATTGGACAGTTCTACTTTCTATGGATAACATTGTGAAGAATAGAAATTCCAAAACACTTCAGAGTGTGTGTATGTGTGTTTAAAATTTGCAAGAGAATAAAGAGATAGATGTGTGATTGGAACAAGGGAATGTCAGATGGTTTCAAGTCAGAAAAGGTGTGCATGATAAATAGAGCAAGGACTGAAATAGTCAAGTATTTTACTTAGCTTGGATTCACAATACGTGCTTGTGGCAGTCATGTGCTTATGTTAATTTTATGATTAAAATGTAGGGGTGGAGTCTAGCCTGTTAATCTGGAGATAGCCGTTGAGTAGCCGATGAGGCCTCTGTGTGGACATGGCTTTCACCTGAGACTCCTGGGAAATCTTGTGATATTTCCCTCGTGAAGATGAGAAGCTATCTTCCCCAGTTGTTGGGAGTTGTTTCAGAGATGATTAATCACGGAAAAAAACAAGCTGGCAGCGTTCGAGGAGGCTGGAGGAGCCGGCAGAGAGACCACACAGCTTTGCCCTGATGGAGCCGGACATCTGAGGCTGGGGAAGCCACATGGAAGCCTCTGCCAGTGATGAGTTGCTTCTGCCACCACAGGATGCTGTTGATGGACCCTGAGCCCTGGAAGTGAGGAGCCATGGGGAGACCCCTGTCGGTGCCAGGACTCTGCACCCACTGACCTGTGACTTCAAGAGTTGGAAGGAGACTTTTTGGACTGATTTCAGGCATATGAGTTAATATCGGACTTGTGACTTTGAGCGGGACTGGGCTGGGATGTTTTCTCAATGTCCTATTCCTCTTGAATATAAAACCACTCCTTAGATTCATATGCAAGTCTTTGAAATTTGTTCCTCTAGTCTACCCGGACTAACACAGTGCTCATAGAAGCATTATTAAAGAGGTTAAAAGACATATTAAAAAAAGACACCCCACAAAGTAAATTTGCTGCACAAGATGCTTAGAGTTTTGCAAAGCCATAATGTTCTTTTGAGGACTAACTTATCCCTAGCAGAAGCCACAGTATTTTCAATTGCCTCAAGTATATATATTCAGCATGTAATAAAGCTGAGGAAGAATTGATGCAGTGCTAGATATGAATATTGAAAGTACCATGGACTTCTAAAAATACAAACCAATCTATCTTGAATGAAACATGCCCAGAGGGCTCCTTAGGGGCGAGGATGGTGAAACTTTGTCTTACACATTTTGGATGCATTGTCAGTAGACCAGTCCCTGAAGAAGGAGGTCATGTTAGGTTGGGGAGAGGGGCAACAAGAGAGGAAGACTTGATGACAGGAGATAGAGTGACACGATGTCTGCAACAATGTCTTCAAGCGTGGAAAGCATTGTGAGGATGGGGCAGGACAAGGCAAACTTATGTTGTGCGTAATGCTGCTACAGGTTGGAATTGACTTGATCTCACCTAACTACAACAGCAACAAGCCTCTCTCTCTTACAAGGTCACCATGATTAGGGATCGACTCTAAGCAAAGCCTCCTGTGGTCTATCGGTGTGACATGATGTATGTTGCACCATCAGCAACTATTTGAATGGAGTCACAACTAGTTCTTTACCTGGTAAAATATGCACTCCATCATACATGTAGTAGCACACCTCCCTGTTTCCAATTTCAAAGAAAATAGTGTTTCTTGAGCAGTAAGGAACTCAATCTTGTAAAGAATTATTAGAAAACTCCTTGATGTCGATAAAGTATTTTTTTATTTTATAAACTGGCATTTATCTTGATGTGACATTTTCTTATTCTCATAAGGGCTTTTTAGCTGAAATGCCAATGTGCAGAAAGAAAATCATAAGAGTGATACAAACTTTTGTTTGTAAAATATGCTACTATTAGATGGTAGGGCTGCCAATCCCAACCAGTCCACAGACAATTATAAGGGCTGTTATTTAAAAGAAGACACCATGATGGTGCTGTGGTTAAAGGCTCCCCAGCTAAATGAGACATACCTGGTTCCAATTCACCAGCTGCTCAGAGGGCAAAAGATGTGACCCTCTGTTTCATAGAGATTATGTGCAGCTTTGGCGACTTTCTGAGGCAGTTGGACTCTGTCCCATAGAGTCACATGAGTCAAAATCAAATTGGCAGCCATTGGGTTGACCCTTTTGAGTCATTGGCATTTTACAATTTATCTAGTAGTATCTCATTTCTCTTGGTTCCACTTTTTTTGTTTGTTTTGTTTGTTTGGGCATCACAGCCCTCTGGTGGTCGTGGGAGTTTCCCAGCACTGCTCCTGAGAGCCGCCGCTGGATTTGACCCGCCAAGCCCGGGGTCCACAGTCCCGCACTCAACCACTGATGTCACGAGGCCTCAGTGCCTCTTGGTTCTACTTTATTGACAACATTGAACCTGTCAACGCTTAATAGTAACACTTTGATTTTATTTTTTAAATTTCCATTTTCAGGATGTTCAAGGAAAGAACCAGGGACCACTGGTCCAAACACAAGTTAGGAGTGACCAGGGGATTTTTCTACTATGTCATGTCAAAAGTGTACCTGGCTATGAAGACACGAGACTACTTTTGCAACAAAAGCAGAAGCCATGAGTTGTTTTCACATTGCATCTACTATTAGGTCTCTTTCCTAAACCTAGATAGAAAGTCATATCCAATGTTTTTGTTTTTTAATTACAAGCAACAATAGTAGAAATGATAATATTTGGTTGAAAAGGCTGCTTTTTAAAAATGGTGATCAAATAATTCTGTAATGAAGGTGGTGGGCTCAGATAGGGGGCATTGTTGAAGTGAAAGGCTGAAATCTCGGGTGCCTTTCTATTGCTTTTTCAGTTGCAGAAACAGTGTTGTAGACCTCAGGGTCCACGCTCGATCTTGATTTAAAGCTCACCCAGTTCCCTTCCTAAAGGTAGTCTTGGCTGCAATTGCATTACCTAATGACCAAAGTGAAAAATTGGATTCCTGACTGACCCCAGCAGGTTAGCTCTTTATGCTCAAATGATATAAGAGACCAGCTAACAAGACCTCACCATGCATGGCCTTAAATGTTATGGATGGCTCTAAAGCTATTCTACTTTTTTTAAAATCCTTTTGTGTGCCTGGTCTTGTTATCATTGTAGGGATGACTTACACACTGTGGGCTCCTGATTCATAGAGAGAGTTCGCTGTCATTTGTCTTGCATTCATGACAGTAGAATTTCACTAAATATCCCTGTACTTTCCATATTAGCAGGCAGAGCCCAAGAAGTGCTAGATTGCTGTTCATTGCCTGCTATGTGCAATCTATCTCTAGGCCTCCTCTTCTTTACATCTTTCAGGTTAAATCATTCCCCGGTGCTCATCTGTCAGGCACCTTCTAAGACCTCTAGGAACTGGTGTTGTCTTCCCTGAGTCCTTGCAATCTTTTTCTTCAATTGAAATTATGAAAATCTGGGTTATGTCATGCCAATGTTCATGGTCCCAAACAGCAGCGATTCCCAGGCCTGGCCATCAAATACAGAAATCCAGTTCCTAATCTCAGAGATTCAAACTCAGATTGACTCCATGAAGGAGCCCCGAATCTCTGGTTGCCTTCCTTTCCCAAGACTGCTGTAAAAAAAATACTATAAAATAGCTGACTTTCAATCACAGAAATAGATTGTCTCACCTTCTAAAAGATGTTGCTATGTTCCATCCAGCAGATTTCAACTCATACAACAGCCTCGGTGACAGAGTGTAACCCACTCATCGGGTTGTTAACCCTGAATTATTCACTTCCTAGCTTGATTAGGTGCCACGTGATTATTTAAAAACTAACATTATGCAAATAAGGAGAACAGTCACATCAAATCACAGGGGGAGGACAGCTGTTTTATTATGCAATGATCAACTCCCCTCATTCCATAACTGCCAAGCTATATCATTTCATGAATGCCAAACCACTTAAAATTCTGGCATAGCCTACTTGACATATGCTCTTGGCCATCTCAGTGGGTTAGTAGTTCTATAATGATGTAAATTTTGACTTATACACACCCTTTAGGACAATGCAGAATCATCCTTGTGAGTTTCCAAGGCTGTAATGCTTTAAAGGAGCAGAAAGCTTCCTCTTTCTCCCAGGAGGTGTGGGTAATTTTGAACTGCTAATCTTGCAATTCACAGTCCAACAAATAACTCGCTTCACTAACAAGGCTTATGATTGATTGCCTGGCCATGAGTATTAATATGCAAATAGTAGCAATTATTACAACTACTACTGCAAATCTAATATGCCAGATAGTGAGAGAGTAGATAAGAGAGATATAGGTGTATCCATTTCCATAAGGAAGAATCGGGTTCAATATGCAATCAGTGCACCTCAAGTACAGCCATCACCTATCTGTCAGAGAAAGTTTGTGTATCATTAGAGCGTTGAGCGGACTTCAGCAGACCTTCCACACTAAAATGGTCTCCCTCTGAAAAGCAGTCAATAGAAACACTCGGTTCACAAAAGCCCCATCTCATTATGCATGGAGTTTCCATGAAGTGGAGAAACCAGTAGCGAACAACAGCAACTACCTTTACCTACACTTGTGCTTTCTGTCACATTCTTTTTGCCCTCCACAAAGTAAAATCAAAAAATACAATTAATACCTCTGACTATCTTGATACTGACCTGTGCGATTGTGAACTACAATTAGAAGACAGTGATGAATTGGCATAAGAATAGTCATCTTTTTCTGTCAGCTAACTCTTATTTTCCCTTCCTCATTCTGGGTGATACAATGAGAATGGAGTAAGTTTCATACACATGCTTATCTAGAAATCCTCATTAAGTGTGCCTCTGCACACCAACGAGTCTATCCAATGAGGGGGCCCAGGGGGCAGCTTGGGTTACACAGTAAACCATAAGTTTCAAACCTCCTGCAACCCCATAAGAGAAAAATGAGACTTTTCACTCCTATAAAGAGTTACAGACCCAGACACCCGCATACCAAGTTCTACTCTGCTCAATAGAGACACTATGAGTCAAAAAGAATCAACTCTCTTACAGTGAGTTTGAGATTAAGTTGATTTTTTAAGGATACCCAGAGAACACACATCTGTGCACACTGTTGGTATAATGGATTTGTGTTGGGGCTATAGTCTGAAAGACCAGCAATTCAGAACCATCAACTCCCCAGAATTCAGACTGGGTGTTTTACTTCAGTAAACATTTACAGTCTCAGAAAGGCACACCAGGTTATGGTGAGTCAGCATTGACTCAATGGTAGTGAGGTTGGTCTTTGGGGTTCATTCTTTTAGGGGACAGAGAAAACTCAGTGGTAGAGCTCTCCCCTTTGGCTTGAGACCTTATTTCAGTTCCCTATCAATGTACCTCAGATGCAACCTGATCCCTCTCAGTGAGTGCCAGCTTTCACGTCGCTATGATGCTGAAGACATCCCAGCAGAACTTCCTGACTCAGATGGAATACAAAGAAAGACATGGTGATTAGTTTTGAAGAACCAGCTGTTGAAAAACCCTAACAATCCAAATGATTTGACCTGTAATGTATGAAAGAGACCTAACTCAGGATGTCTTCAAGTCAGCTCACACACTAACCCTGGAATTACTTCGAAACCTAGGCAGAAAAGATCCAGTGCTCTGTGCTCTGTGACAAACTCCAAAGAAAAATATTAACTGTATTTTCTACCATAAACTATGTTTAAAAGTGACCATTACGCCATGCATAACATTTTTACATAAAACAAACTTGAATTGAATAGATGGAGAAGGTCAGTAACTTGGATCCCAGTTCCATAACAGCCTCTGATTGACGTCTGGCTTCTGGCTGTCTGAGCCTATACATTTCTGCTTCTTTCTTGTCCTATGTCCTGATGCTGCTATAGTCACCCTACAAATTGTCAATTTCTTGTTATACCTCTTTCCCATTTTTTATCTTGTCTTTTCCTTTTGCAGATCCTGTTCATGGGCATGATGACCGAGTACTATCACTACTTTTTCACCACCCTGGTAAGCGGGTCCAGTGGAAATGCATTCCACAGAACAGGAAGCATCTCCCCCCAGAGTGATTTTAAAGTCACATTCACCAACAGTGTCAAAGGCAGGATACTGCATGGAGATTAGTCTACTTTCTTTAAACCTGGTAGTGCTGAACCACAGCTTTTGGATTTTATTCACCCTTTTCTTTCTTTTATTTATTTATTTTAATGAGCATGAATGCGTGTGCATCCAGAAAGGGATTAAAATGAAAATTCCATTAAATTTTATTAAATGGAAACTGTCAGAGTGCAGACGAATCATAATGAAGCATCATCTAGAATTCCTATATACATTAGAAGGCACACTGAAGTGTGACTGTGCGTTCTTTGATCTGATGCAGTTCACCCACCTGCATCTGAGAGATAGCTAAGTTGTCCATGCAGGGAATCATTGGCCAGGTAGTTGGAAGGCCGTCAAGACAGAGGTTTGGGAGATGCTCTGCATACAGAACATTTTACACCCTTAAGAAAAACCATGGCTAAGTCGATAATCAAAAGATACTCTAATAATCCTATATTATTTGCCATGGAATCAATTTGGACTCAAAGCAGCCCCTTGTGGGTCAGAGTGGAAGAGTCAGCACTCCGTAGAGTTTACATGGTTGTGACATTCCCCCCAAGGGGACCCGAAGTTGGAAGTCTGAACTTTTAGCTTTCTGATCGTCAATCAAGCTGTTTGTATTAGCCAGGATGCTCAACATCTTAAAGCTGGAAAGACCATCAGGATAGGAGTGAAAGATGTAGGGTATTTAACCTATTAAAAGGATGTGAAATCATTCATGCTATGAGCTTCTGAAGTCTCTCTCTCTCTCTCTCTCTCTCTCTCTCTCTCTCTCTCTC